>VSDK01021695.1:17112-49098 GCA_009767595.1 Symbiodinium kawagutii
CCTGCTGAGAGAGGTGCAAACTCTGTGTCGTTCATGGCTAAGGTTACTCCCCAAGAGGCTATTCGGGCATACTTGTTTTGGTTCTTGTAGCACGACCCATCTGTGAAGAAGTCCAGAAAATCCGGGATGACTGTAGGTATGTGAAACCCCTGTGTCTCATCAGGCAAGTTTTGCAAATGTTCACGAAAGGCTATCAAGCTGGGCGGGCGAGGGAACCAACCATGACACTTCGTGACCATCGGCATGTCTGCAACTTCTTGAATCACCTGAGAAGGAATGGATGTTCTGGCTTCGTGTAACTTAGGGCAGTGCCAAATCCGGTGTTCGATCGAGTCGGGTTGGCCACACATTTTGCATGCTCCTGTTTCTTGGCTGTCACGGTGAACCAGGTGGTCTGCCGTGAGGAAAGCACCTGTCATGTTCCTACGCAAGGTAGTCTTGGCTGCCGTTTCTGCTGGGAGGTTGGCAACTGAAAGGGCCGCATGGATGTTTGCAATTCCCTGGAAAGTTTTCCTGTGTGCCAACGACTCGGCTATATGCTGCTGCCAAGCTTCACTGACTCGGAAACGGAGTTCTTGGAGTGGGGAATTCCAAAGGTCTATGGGAAGGTTCCACTGGTCTTTGAACGTTCCTTCCTCCCAAGACCATCCGAGTTTATGTAGCCTGTTGAGCAACACTGAGCAGGGTCCTGGCTTGGGTCGCTTTCGAGTGGATTCTGCGAGGTCATCCAGGATCATGGCACTACTCTCAAGGGTGGTGTATTTCCTGAAATCTAACACGGTATGCCACATCGTGTAGAATCCAGGATCATGCTTGGGATCTTCAAACAGTGACAAAACCACCGGCGGGCTAACCCCTGGAAGGTCATCACGCAAACATCTGGTTACAGCAGTTCTAACTTGGTCTAAGTGTTGGTCCCCAAGGTGCACCGAGGAAACTGCATGGAGAAAGTTAGGAAAAGCTGCACTTGAAATGGCTTGTAGCTTTTGCTTGCGTGGTGCCAATGTTCGCGCGAATTGAGGCCATCTCGGTTTGAACTTCATGATTTTGTCAGTGATTGTGGCATTTGTTGTCTGTCTGGAGTACTGAACGTGTCCTCCCAAGTCTCTAGAGTAGCTCTTGAGTTTCTTGTGTTGAGCTCTAAAGGCACTGCGAACCTCCGGTTTTGTCGACCAGAAGAAGGTCTTAGTGTCATCTAGGTGGACATCCATCTCTTCGCAGAATCGCTCCAGGCTAAGGTAGGCATCAAGCAGGTTTGTTTCGGAGGTGGCCAACAGCTCCCAGTTATCAACATAGGTTATAAGTTGTGCCCCCTGTGTGTGATGCTTCACCCATCTATCGGCTAGCAGGTTTGCCGCACACATTGCCACGACTGAGAGGCCGCAACCTTCAGGATATCCAGTTGTCGAATAGAGCTCTGGACCGGTGCCGCCCCTTAGCATGAATCTACGTGACATGCTTTCTAATGCCCTACCCCAAGCGTGGATGAGAGGCTTGGGGATCCCTAATCTGGAACACATCCGGAGTAGTACCAGTCTAGGTAGATGGTTAAAACACTTGATCAGATCTACCATGCATCCATGGAGTTCCTCTCCAGTGAAATAGTGCTCCTCTAACCTAAGTTGTATCAGGTACCACACATCCTGCGCAGTCCTCCCGGGGAGGTTTCCATGGCAAGTGTTGGGAGAATGGCTCAACAGATGAAGGAGGCATTCTTTACTTCTAATCGAGCTCCAGTTCCTATACAGGATTGAAAACACGGTTATCGGGCGAAAATCTCCTACTTTGGCTGCGAGTGGGGTTTTCTGGAGTGCATGCACCACTCCTCGCAGCATACTACAGGGCCAAGGTCTTCCCGCTTCAATGTCATGGAAAAGTTGGATGATGGAAAGAGTGAGGTCTCTAGGCAAATTCAACACATCACTTCTACTCCAGCCATCAGGGCCGGTGGCAGCCCGCTTTTTCTTGCTCTGGAGGTTTTGTGTCCACCTCTCGAAGGTTATCTTTGTGTAAGGCATCTGGTTGCCTTGTGGCACATGGTTTTCTATGAAGGAGAGCAACGGTTCCCACCTGGACATGGGAGTGGCATCGTGTCTGCACCACCGTTTCTGCCATTCCTCCCCAAATTTCGCAAACATATCTGTGAGTGTTCCCATGAGGGCATCTTGTCGCAGCATGTCTCCCTCACAAAGGTCGCTAAGGTCTTCTACCCAGATCTTGTCCGGTTCCATGTGGATTGGCTTGACTGGGCCAAACTTAGACAAGATCTCTTTGGTCTGTTCAAAATGAACCGGGGGAGAAACTACCACTGCGTTCTCATCTTCACACACTTGCGTGATGTGAGTGTGCTGGGAGTAATCAAGCAACTGAACAGGGGAAGCTCTCTCTGCTCGGACATCTTGGAAAACCTTATAAGGGTTGGTTTGTCTGTTGGCGGTGGCTTTCCGTTGCAACTCTGTGATGAGAACCTTCTCAAAAGCACGCACTTCATGTTCAAACGCGTCTCGAAGAATCACTGCTGCTGTCTGGGACAAAGGTTCATCTGGGAGGTGCTGTGGGACTTGGTCATGAACTTTCGGGCGTTCTTTCCACCAATGACGAAAGCTCGTGGGGAAACCTGGTGCGCTCAAGATGGCTCTCCATTCTCTCTGTCGATGTACCCATTGTTGTACGGTTCTCTGGCTGTGGCTTGGGCTGCGTGCGAAAGCTTCCAAGCGCCTCAACTGCTTGAACCACTGATTATATCTAAGTGAAGTTCCCTCAAACTTCGGTTGGGCATGGCCATGTCGGCTGTTGGTGACAGGTTTGGAGTAGCTCTGTCTCATGGTGGTCCTAGTGGTTCGAGATCTTCCTAACTGGCATGGTGCGATGGTTTGTTCCCCGCACTGTGTTTTCAGTCTATCCTCAAACTCAGTTGCGATTGCTAGGCATGGGTCTGCGCACTCAGGTGGAAGGACAAGACTTCCGTCGGGCACTTTAGGGTGGGATTCCCAATCGATAGGTTTGGGCATTCGCCAAATGGGTATGGACTCAGGTTTACCAAAAGGCTTGAACAATGCTCCCAGCACCGCGTGATCCTTAAAGGTATCTTCTTGGAACACTATTCGATCGAAAAGTTCCACTAGCTCTGGTGACAGCCAAATGAAATCTTTTCTAGTTTTGCCCTTACAAGTGGGTCTCACTTCTGTGCCATGTCGGAGTTGTTGTAGCTCCTGTGCTTCTCTCCATCCTAGCGCATGCCATAGTTTTGTTTCTTGAAGGTTTTGGTCCAACTGATTGAAATCACCTGTGACAAACCTCTTGCCTCGAAGGTTGTGCACGATGCGTTGTGTGATCAGCTGAAGGTCACATTCGGTTTGTTCTCTCACTTCCTTGGAGTCAGCACGAAAAGCACGGCCATAGTAGTTCGCCCCGTGTATCCAGTGCTGTTGGAAGTGGAAGGTTTGGAAAGCTAGCCTCGATTGCTTCCAATGCTCAGGTGGACATGAGTGAGTCAACGGTCTACTTGGTACATCTGTTATGAAGCCTGATCCTATTTGCTTGCCTCCAATCGAACCTAGGGAACATGTTCTCAAGGGGGTAGCTTCTCCATGATGAAGGCGGAATCGCTTGGAGTGGAACTGCAATTCTTTGCCAAACTTTCTGATCCCTAAGGATGTCAGTTGTGTTTCTGATATACCCCAGATATTTGCACTTGCACACGGCAAGTGTTGGATATAGGATCCTTTGTGTAACAACCCTGTTGGGTTAATTGCGCCAACTAGCAAGCCGGGATGCTCTTCGGGTCCTGGATTGCGGGCTTCCCCAATGCGCATCACCATGGTCATGAGGATGATGCACCACAAAATTGAATTTGAGAGCCTAGGAAGGCTCCGGCATGCAACGGTCTGGCTTGCCTGTCATTCTGCGGTCTTCAACCGCTTGCTCAACAGGGAATCGATCTGGGTCATCTGGTCTGCAAACTTGGCATCAATTGACTTCTGGAAGCGGTCTCCTTGGGTTTCGATGTGTTTCTTCATGATCTTGATTTCAGAGACAACTTCTGCGTGCTGTTGATTCTGCTGCTGTTGGTTCTGCTGTAGGGTGTTGACCGATCCTCCAAGGTTGTGAACGGAGGTGGACAACTGCTTGACCTGTTCCTCCAACTGCGTCATCCTTTGTTCATTGGCATGTTCCATGGCGACATCATCATTGGAGGTGCTGGATTTCACCTTCTCCAGAAGCTTCGCTTCTAGCTCTGCCAATTGGGCCGTGGGGAGATTCTTCTCTGTGCCTGAGAACCTCGCCCAAGGGTCATGTTCAAGCCAAGGGTCAGCATTGGGCTGGCCCGCCGATGGTGCTGGTCGGGATTGCATGGCTCTCCAAGATTTCCCCGATGCTACCACTGCTTTCTTGGGTGGTTCTCCACTGGGTTTATCATCTTTGCTTGTAATCAGAACATCGCCATGGCTCATGGTGAAAACCCAATGGCTTGGTGGGCCAGCTGCGCTTGCTGACCAAAAGGTTCCTTCGGTTCCTTGCAATTGGCCCTGTGGCTGGCCTGCAATGGCATCCCATCCCCACTGTTTCAGGACAGCTTGCAACGATGTGCGTGTTGTACCCCAAGGAAGGGGTCCAATGCGAAACTGCTTTTTGGCCCCGTCTACATAGTGGACGTCAGGTCTATGCTCTCTATGGATCATGGGGGCATGTTCAGTGCGGACCCTCAAACCATACCTGGTTCCGTTTCGTACCATCCATGTTTTGCTGGAGGACGTTTGGACTGCCAATCTGGTGTCGCTGTGACCTTTCTTTGGCAACCATATCACTCGATAGCTTGGTGATGGATTTCTGCCGGTGTCATCTCTGGGTTCAGTGTATATTCCATGTTGGCCACTTGCATCAAGAAGGTCACTGGCAAAACTGGCAGGAACTCGGATCAGGAATGTGAAAACATATGCTTCTGGGGGCTGTGATCTGCGAAAGTTAGCATCCATCCATTGTCGATCCCAAAGGTCCAAAATGGCTCCTGAGACTTCTCCTTGGAATGTTTCATGCGACATGATCATGCGGACTGGTCTGGAAATAAAGTCATCCCATTCATGCGGTAGCTGGTCTTTGTATGCAAGTACTCGGATCACCTGCGTGTCGATCTCACTGATGGAAGTCATGTCTTTGGGAAGGGATCTGGTCACTGGGTGGATTCCAAGTTGCAAGATTGCAGCTGTCAACAAAATTGGTTCGTCCGTCTTATGGTACTGAGCAGGGAATTTCACTTGGCCCACATTCTTGGGGATCCTGCCATCATCGTAGTCAATGATCAACAATGCAAGACCTCCTTGACTCAAAGGTTCTTTGAGTTGCATGAATGGCATCGCTTCTTCCACTGTTGCAATTGCAATTCCTGTCGCATTCTTAGCAACTTGTGACAGGTTGATTTGGTTGATGCGTGTGCCATCTTGGAGACCAAAGATGTGAGATGGAATGGACAAATGCTCAGGCGACAGTTTGATCATTTGTTTCTCCTTTCTGACTTGTTTTTGTTTGGTTTGCTTGCTCCCCCATGATTTGCCCTCCTGTAGTCGTTGGGAAACTGCTGCTCTGAGTTCATCGGACATGACTATCTGTATGGGTGGTTGGTGTTGGCTTGCACGAGCTTTCAAATCTCGCCATGGTTTTGGTGAAGCCAGCACATTCGCAATTGTTTGTCCCCCTAGTGACTGGTGGAGCATCTCGGCACATTGCTTGGACCTCTGCCTGGAAACTCCATGTTGTTCCAGGAGCATTTGCAGGGACTCGATCTGTCTGTTCTCTCCTGCGCCTCCAAACTTGCAGTGGAAGAATTTGATGGGTGGTTGCATCTTTACCCAATACTCATATGCTTGTCTCATGGTGATGGCAAACTCAACTGCAAAACCCTGGAAAGAAAAGGTGCGCATTGCCACTTGTTGGATCCATGCAATGCTCTGGAAACCGCAATCATGTGGGAATCTCTGGCCGATGTGCAAGGTTTGCAGTGTGAAGCTACCTGATCGAAAATCTGGGTGATCAATGCACATGTCTCTCCCTCCAGTGGTCGTGAGGAAACCGCATTGGTCTCCATCGATCTCCAGTGCCATTGGGAACCAATGTCCCTGGTGAAGCATCGCTGTGAACACTTGGACTGAACACGATGGATCGGAGAATTGGTGGATGCACTCTCCTACCCATTCATCTAAAACATGGACAAAATCTTCTTTGTTGTGGATGTACATGGATGGTGTCGTGATGGCCGTCTTTGTCACAATCAACTGGTGGAGATAGAAGTCCATCTCGTCGCTGGCCACCCAACCTTTCTGGTCTTTCAACAATTGCAGTCTTTGTTCAGTAAAGCAAGTGATCGTGGAAGGCATGCTTTCTTCCTCATGACCCACATGTGTGAATGTGATTCTTTCTTTGTCTTCTAAAGCTTTGTCCCCTTTCAAGAGATTTCCCATGGCATCTGTGGGTTTGACATGTTCCGTGTGAGTAATGCGGGACTCTGCTGTCATCAATTGCTGCACGGTAGAAAAAGCTGGCACTCGCACACACTGAAAGTCTTCTCCTGGCGAGTTTACATACACCATGTTGGTGTCAGCAGGCTGGTGTTGGTCTTGGCTCGATTCTGGTCTGTCATCTCTATGGGATTCTTCTCCTGTGGGAAGCTTTGGTCCTTCAGATTCTGATTCGATCTCGCTGTTGTCTTTGTCATTGATCTCATGGTTGGTCTTTGATTCCGTGTCTCCTATCTCTGGTCTTGGTGCATCTGGTTCATCCTTCACTTCAGTCTCCACCTGCGGAATGGTAGTGAGTCCTGGTGGAGTGCATGGCCAATCTGCTGTCGGTGAGATGGTCTCCTCGATTCTTGGTTTCTTGGATGAAATTCCCTGGACTGCGAATTCCTGGACCCCTCCTGTGTTTGAGTATGGATCGGCCTCCATGACATCTCCTCCCGCTCCTTCCCTGTCTCTGACCCGACCTCGGGGGGGGTCGTTGGTGGTGGGCGACTCAACCAACGGCATTGCACATGGAATTGGGGTGGGGTCTGTGTCACAGGGCGAGGTGACATCAGACATTGCAGCCCCTCCTGTACCTACCTGTGGTGGCAATGGGAGACATGGTGTTTCCTCATCTGGATCAACGACTGCTTGTGGATGATCTACGGATGCATCTGCTCTGTGTGCATGGTCGATGGGTGCATCTGCTCTACCTGCCGGTGCTTCGGATGTGTCGGCTTGATGCCCATGGCCGTCGGACGTTTCTATCTGGTGCACATGTTCTGCGGGTGCCTCAACGTGGGAATCCGTGAATGGCCTGGGTCGTTCTGGGATGATGTCCAGATCTTTTGACTCTTCTTCATAGAGATGTTCTCTGATGTGGTGATCAAGAGAGCGTTCTGAGTCTCTAGGTAACCCCAAGGCATGGTAGATGGTTTCCTCAAAGATGTTCATCAACCTGGTGTTTCCTTGGATATCCCAAACTTCATCTCTTCCCGAAAACAATCCTTGAATGACCCTCCCAAGAACTTCGGTGGGATTGCATGGGGGAAACAGGTCAGTTTCATCCATCGCTGCAAAAGCCTGGGCGCACACCCATGCGGATTGAATGGGCGAGGCCATCTGTCCTACTCCTGCTAAATCTAATCTAGCATTGCGATCGGATGCAAAGGGAATGTACCTCGGGTCCAGTCCTGACAGGGTGGCAACTTCTCTGGCATGCATGTGACGAATGCGTTGGCTCATTCCAAAGTTGGTTTCTTTGTCTACTCCTGTAGGTACCAAAACTGCATGGAGACCTTTCTGATCTATCCGGCTTTGTCGAAAGCCGTATTCACGACAACCGCATTCGCAGCCACAAAACTGGCTGCCCCACGAATGTGTAGCAGTGGGCATGGTTTTGAACATGTTGATGCAAAAAGCCTGAATGCCTTTCCTGCTGTTCTGAAAACCCATGAGTTCAACCAGGTCCAGTTCTAATGCTGTCATCTCGTTTTGAGGTTCTTTCAACATGCGGGGAAGAAAGTGCAGGATGGTTGGTTCAAAAATCAGCTCTGGTAACTGCTTGACGGTTCCTGCCGGCAGGTCTGGGTGGGTCAGCAAGGCCCACCATCTTGTTCTTCGTCCTGGCCATATCTTGTGAAGATGCAAAACTTCTTGGGATAACTTGTACTTGGTTTGCTCACAAAAGGTAGCGAGATGCTTCTGGGCCCATTCACTTGTGAAAACCTCCTGTGTGCATTCCATGATAATCCATGCCGGCTTCATATGATATCCTAGTTTCAGCAGGGACGTGAAACTTGCGGATCTTTCATCATCTGATTGTCTACCATCCCCCATGCGAGAAAAGGGTTGACATGATACACCCCCAGTCAGAAGGTCGGCTTCTTTCGCGCATTTCAAAATCTCAATCTGTGTTGGGACTTGGCTGATGTCTCCTGATATCACTTTGGCTGAACGGTTGGTGCGCAACCACTGGCAAAACTGGTCATTCATGTCACTGTAGCAGACTGTTTCAACTCCGCAGAATGAGAGACCGTGACTGGTCGCTCCAATTCCAGCACAAACTTCAACTGCTTTGATGGGTGATCTCATGTCTAAGTTGTGTCCTGGCAACACCTCAGACTGCTCATCGATATGCACATGGATAAGTCCATTCTGCAGAAAGGTGGTCACATTCATCAGGTTGTAGATACCCATACTCGTGTCCAGAGGTGAATCAACAAACACAGTCTGATTGTGGATCAATGTCACCCCCATGGTTTTGGTCTCTCCAACCGCCACAATTCTGATGCTGAGACAACATCGTCTGTCAGGTGGAAATGCCGAAAGGTTCGGCTCTAGGAACTCATCCATGGCAACGCCCGATACGGTCATACCCCACCCAAACTTCGGACGGTGCTAGTGCACCACTGACAGGATTTGGGCCAGACACCTATACAAATATGACCATTAATCACTATGTTATAATTCTCAACCCTTCCAAGCCAGTACACGCCACTAATAACCATCATACGCTATCATCAACAATGATTAACCATCATTAACCATTAACCATTAACCATTAAGCATTAACCACACACCATTATTAACATTACACGCCATTATAAGCGATTGCGATCAACTACTTCATCAACCACTATGAAACCATTAGTATATAACAACTTTTAATCACTATGTGCAATGACTCTTAACCAGCCATTAGCCATTAACCATTCATCAACCACTATAAAACCATTATTAAGAACTATTGTACCCATAACCAGTCTGACATATGACAAACCATCATTTATATATATAGATAAACAATTGTATACAGAACCTCTCTGAAACATGACCATTGACTATGCTGTCATCACTCATCAATCCAGTGGCTTAACCTAGAGATGCGCCAGGCCATCACCCGAGTAACACTCTCCCGATTGGCTTTGATGCTTTTGGTGCCTTGGTGGTGTCCGCCATGGGATCTGGCGCCTGGAGCGCCTGCCAATGAAACCAACGTTGACAATGGGTAACGATGCATGATGCAGGGTTTGATATGTCATGTTTTTTATGGGAGGTTATGTAGTGTTTATGCGGGGTTAGGTAGTGTTATGTGGGGGTTGGGTAGTGTTTATGTGGGGTTTATATAGGGTACATGATGGTTGATATAGGGTCTAGAAAGGGTCAATGATGGTCAATGTAAGGTGCATATAGGGCTTGTATAGAGGCGGAACGAGACGGTCGATTTCATGGGGATGGATCAGCCGCCACCAGCCGTTGATCCCAAAAACTGCATCGTCGCAACAAAGACCAGTGACGGGTCATTTCGATGACAATGGACCGTTAACGGCTAATAACAGTCAATCATTACTAATCATCCCAATTATTGATAACACTTATAAACCATTCTTAACCGTTATTAGCGTGCGACATGCATCCCCAAGTCTCACTTGGAGCCAACTCAAAAGTCGAAAAGTTACCTGGTTTAAGCCCTTATCAGCCATTATTGGCTATTATTGGATACTATTTACTAGTAAATTTACTATTATAATACTATTAATATTGGCTATTAACCATTGTCAACCGTTATTATTGGCTAGTATTGACCACCATCAAGGCTTTCACCAGGCCGGCATCTGCCTGTGGTGTTACGCCCTGAGGAGCTCTCGGAAAACGATGAACGGTGCGCTGTGCCTTGCACATGTACTGACGTGGGTCATCACTGCTGGATGACTGGAGATCATAAGGTGATACGGTCACAACCAAATGAATCAATTTGAAAAAGATGTAGATGAAGTTCAAAATTGGGGTCACAACCAAATCAATCAAAAATGATGTACCCGCTGGTAAACTAGCATAGCAATGGAAAATCTTTCAATGGTTTCCTAGGGTTTCTCTATAAAGCATGGTTATTTTCCATTGCTCTGTTAGTTTACCAGAGTGTAGGTGAAGTTCGAAATTGGGGTAGGTATTAAGCCACTGCCATGTATGTGGTAGTTAACTGCATGTCTGCTTAGTTATATAGCGTGTTTGTAAGCAGTGAAATGGTATATTGTGTGCACCATGAAGGGGGGCTGAGGTGAGTGATAGATGGTTCCCATGTGGGGAATTTGAGCAGAACCAAAATATGCAGAGTTGGATGATCATAGTTCTTGTTTCTTCATTCTAGTTGGCGCAAGTTGGGCGAAATAGACACCTACAATGGAAAATATTTTACTTTTTGGCTATACCCATTCTAGGGTTCTATATAACCCTGCGTAAGTTTGCGAATGAATCCCATGGGTATTTTTCTCCCATAGAACCTGTCATCGGTTATCCAACAGAATTGGTGGTTTCTCAGAATAGGGGACGGCTTGAGAAACACCCATTTCTCAAGCACATGTTTCGAAGTCATTGGATCGCTGAAGTGATGCGACCTGAATCCTCCACCAGGCCTCGTTGATGTGTGTGACGACACTGGATACTGTGTTGAATGATCATTTGAACCAGCATAGATATACATAGAATTATCGAGTAGTGATCTGTGGGCTTTATATCAGCAAAACACCAATCCTTGCAGTTCATCAGCATAGATACTTGTACCCTGCGGTAAACTAGCGATGGAAAATCATTATTTTTCCAAGGACACCGGGAAAAACCAGCTAGAAATGGTGGTTTACAGACGGGTATACATATAAATGTGGTTAGAACCCCCTGACAAACGATGGCTGTAACCATGGTTTCCCGCAGACGTTCCCATCAACCAATCCAGTGAAATAGGATTTGACATATTATACATACGAATCATGGTGCCTATTTGACTGAATCATTTACTGGTGCAAATCCTGCCTTCATGGGCCTCAACAAGTCTGGAGGGGGAGACAGTTTGGAGATGATTCATGCGACAGCACGCATGTCTTGTTGCCTACCAGCATGCTGTTGGTTGTGTGCGAGTTGGTTCCGAAAATCCACGTTGGAACGCCTTGATACCATCGATTCTCGGGGATGCTTGCGGACAGATCGCAGCTGTCCGCTGGCTACCGACATGATCATCTAGTTGTGCTTGGACGTTTTCCTGGGGCTAGCCCTCAAGTTTGTGGATATACCAAATGTTCACCGTTTTTTTCTTGCGATGAACGGGACAAGGACAATGAGTATTTGGTGGCTGACTGTGGATGAAGATAAATACCGATATACAAGGTGATACCCTAGCAGCAATTGGATCTATTTATCGTTTATTTGAGGATTTTGGAAACCACTAGCCATGATTCACGATGAATATCGGAAGGTTGACCACTATATTCACAATGTCGATGACTAAAAAGATTGTCGCCTCATGTCGCACCCCATAGTTCTACCCCAAATGTTCCCCGGACCTTCCAACTAGGGATGATGCGCCTGAGGCGCGCGCAGCCGAAGGGGCACTGGCACAGATGGTCGAAGCAACCACTGGAAGAGGTCCAAGTTGGGGGGATAGCTGGGAGCCATGGCTATGGCTGGTTGGTTGGTGGTTTGAAACTGAGCTTTTTAGTAGGGGATGAACCTTTACAGAGGAAAATTCTTGAATTTTTCATGTTTTTTGCAGCAAACTATTTTGGGGATAGATATGTTAGAGGATGAACTTGTGGTTCAGAGGGGGTAGTGAGCAACAATCATTGTTCAACAAGTGGTTGGTGGTTTGTTTGTAGCGGAAATTCATGGAATTTCATGGAATTTCCATGTTTTTTTGGCAAACTATTTTGGGGATAGATATGTTAGGGGATGAACTTGTGGTTCAGGGATAGTCACCAACAAGGATTGTCAAGCAACTGCTGGTTTGATCACAGTTTTCCGTCCATCCGTCTTGGCGAGGTGGCATGCTGCTGCTGACGCGCCAGGGAGACTTGGCAGTGAGCTTCACCACTCAACGCATGGTGTGGGCGTGCCTGGAAGGCCGGGCGCATGGGGGACTGCTGTGGTGACTAATGGTGATGGTGAACTCATGGCTGATAGGTGGTGCCTCATGGCTGATTGATGCTATTGCTTGGTGAATGAAATTGGAACATGGTTTGTGGTTGATGTGGTCTCCACCCCGATGATCTAGCATACCTCCTGTCACGGTCCGGTGCCAGGACATGAAGGAGAGGAAGGTGAACTCCGATTTGGCATTGATCCTGGGGCAGCAATTGGGGCAGGCTTTCTTGACAGCCGACCATCAACTTGTGTATTACATGCACGTGCATCTCTTTGCCAGTAGTTTTGTGTGTATATATCAATATATACATATCCTAATATATCTTATACAAATATTTATCAGGTGTTTTGCTTCAAGGATGAACTCCATCAGTTCAACCGCCATTAAGCATGAGCAATCATCATTGATTATCATCAATCATCATTATCTATAATTAACCATTGAGTATGCACTATCATTTAGAATTATTACCTATTGGTACTAATCATTGCGAACGGTTTTCACCAATCACTGTTCTTAACCATGCATTCTTCAGTAACCAGTAATCATTATCGTTGTCAGGAAGCGTCATCAAGCAGTAACCATGGTTGCTACCACAAGCCACCATGATGGTTAACCACTATATAATCATTATGATGAACCATGATCATCCTCAACCATCATTGTAATTTCTGTCACCAGAAGTAGCCATATACCATGGTTACTTCATGGTAGTAATGGTTAGTAATGTTCCTGGTTAGCAATGGTTTCTGTAACCAGAAGTAGCCACATATGGTGGTTTCTCAAAATAGGGGTACCCCTAATCATCCATTAATAGTCATTTATAGTAATAAACCAACCATTTTTGGGGTCCCCTATTTTGAGAACCCACCATATGGGCCATAAACCATGAACCGTTACGGAACCATGAGCACTGTCAGCATGATAGTTGCGTTGCGGGACCTGTCGTCGTCCACATCGCAGCTGAAGGACTAACGGACGTGAGTTTGGGAGGACTTGAGTGTCCAACCGATAGTAACCAACCAATGGTTAACTAGCAATAATAATGGTTAATGGTTAATAATAACCAACAATAATGGTTAATAATTAACCAACAATAATGGTCAATATTATCAACTAGCTGGTTAATAACCAACTAGTAATGGTTAATGGTTGATAATAGGGGATAATAACCAACAATAATGGTGGATATATTCAAGAAATGAGCTGAGAAAATTAGATTGGTGTATCGACCAAATGATCCAATCAAACTTTATTTTTGATCACATGATCCAATCAAATAGTTTGGTCCAAAATAAAAGCCAATGGGTGTATCATGAGCTAATCATCATGAAATAAGCTCAGAAATGTCTAATCATTAGCTGATGATGCTAGATATCTCTGGCAAAGATCATGCCACTATCATCATTGGTCATTAATCAGCCGAAACACGTTGGCAATACTAATTGTCACACTTCTTTTTAGCTTGTAGCACATTTCAAAAATTGACAGATGAAAGCCCAACCTTTCGACTACTGAATTAAGTATATAGTTCACAACCATTGGATTATCATTTGCTACAGTCAACCATTCACTATAGTGCTGAATAGTAGTAATGATCCATTCACCACTAGCTATCATCAGCAATTGCGAACTATCACTCAGAATTGTCGACCGACATTCACCATCATCGGGTATGATTATTTTCTATAGTTCACCATTAGCTATCGTTATTGGCTATAGTTCACGATTGTTGGCCATCAACATGATTGTCAACTAGCATTGGATGACCCTGCTTGCGGAATCGCTGAGGATTCCGGCTACTGCTCTGCTCGCAACAGAAAAAGCAGCGAAACTGTGAAATTGCAACAGCTGTGCCAGGTGTGGATGAAAACCAAAGGTTATATATGGTGGTTTCTCAAGCCATGGGGAACCCCAAAGTTGTGGTTGGTTTACAGTGTTTGGTTTTCTACTGAAAATCATTAATGTGGGATGAGAACTGGGGTACCTCTATAAGATGAGACACACCCACATGGCAATGACTTCGCGATGGTTATAACTATGATGGTTGTATGATTTTATACGTTTGTATAGCCGTTCATTAAAACTGTGTAAACCAATCATGATGAACCATGATTGACCAATAGTTGCTGTAGTCAATGAATGGTTGACTAATAAAGCATTCATGATTAATAACGGTTGTGATTGGTTCTGAAATATTAGTTGGTCATTAACCGCCAAGGAACCACCACTTAACCATGAAACAACAGGTAATCACATCAATCAACCGTCAATTGAGTAGCAATCCACCCGAGGTAACCAAGCAACTTCTGGATTGAAATACATCAAATCGCCAGGAAATCACCATCAACATGTATCAAACGACCATCAAACCAGCAGCAAGTCCCTCTCAAATCAGCCCTGCTTGGATGCGCACCCCCACTGCAAAAAGTAAGTGGTGGCAATTCCCATGGTTTCGTAACGGGGTTATAAGCATGGGAAAGGCTTATAACATCTTATAACCATGGTTCCAACACATGGGTTCTATCCTTCTACGGCAGTGAGTCAAAACCTTTAGTCTCCCTGGTTCCCCCATCATTAACCAGCTCATTGTTGCTTATTATCTCCCATGAGTCATTGCTTGGTGAACTGCTTGACCCAGCTCGCCATTCATATAGCTGGTATATCCCCAAGCTAGTTGCTAGTTGTTATCCCCTATTACTAACCATTAACCATTGGTTGGTTGGTTAATATTGACCTATAGCTACATCAAGTTCTCTAATTAACAGTTGTTCTCTCATTATTGTTATCCCCTATCATTAACAGTTGCTAGTTGTTATCCCCTATTGCTATCCCATTATGGCTTCATATGCCGTAAGTCTACTCCCATGGCGGGACATGGCTTCCCCCGGTCGCCTTGACGTCTCCGCAACCTGTGGCGACCAGCGCCAGGACTTGGAGCGCCAAGGAGTCCTGGAGAAGGGCGCCTTGTTGACCTTCGCACCTCGGTCGTTGCGGATGGTTGTGGTGGACAGCCATGGTGAAGGATGGTCTCATTACAATGGTGAGTACTTAATGATTTGTAGGGGTTAGTTCAGCTACTTTAGCTGGATGGCTTATACCCACTAACTTAGGTTTTTAGTGTTTTTGGGATATGATTGATTTACCATAGAACCACTAAAAATATAATTTTTAGCAAGGGATCTATAAGCCACCAAGTGATGGTTGCCAATGATGGTTAATGAATATGGTTGCTAATGATGGTTAATAATGGTTCTACTGTTGGTTGATGTTATCATGGTGAAGAACGGTTATTATTGGTCAATGCTGATGAGTATGATGGTTGATAGTGATACTTAATAATGGCAAATCATGGTTCATAGTGGTCATTATTGTTCAGAACCATGGTGAAGAGTGGTGATTTCGATGCTGATGCTGGGTGATGATAGAAATTGGAAGTACCTTTATGAACAAAAGTGGCCAACAACAGCCAACATGGGGGTTGATACAAAGCAACAATAAACCAACCGTACTCGTTGATACAACAAGCAAGTTGTCTTTGAGACATTGGATCCATTATCATCGTCACCATCATCATCGTCACAATCGTTACAGGAATCTCTCCAGCAAAGGTGCAACTATATAAAACTATATAGATTGTTAGCAAAGGTCGAACTATATAAAACCCATAGATTGTTACCCCTAGGCCACTAACAAGTGACGATTTCCTGTACGTTCATGGAGCACCCTATTTTCTTATAGTTGCATCCATTGGCCATTTCAAAAGCTTCTTCCAGGCCAGCAACACAAAGGATTCGGTGCCACTCCCAGTAGGCATTTTGGGAGAGATGTCGTTTAGTTGGTGGTTTTAAATTGCTGGGGGGGCGCTGCTGCACTTTTGAAACATGTTCATACATTTTCGATGTTCCCTAATATTTGGGATGGTTGATTGACACATATTGTTTGGATGCGTTGTAACCAGGTTTTAGGCCCGAGCTACTTCGTGCTGAACCCGTCATCCATTTGTCGTGGGTGCGAAAGGGGCCCTGACAATGAGCCCAAGGGGGCTTCCCGATGCAGCCATGGATTTGCTGGAGGAATTTCGATTCCACTGGAGTCCAACGATGCTACACAAGAGATGCACATTGATGATTGAATGCGACTATGACAATGATGAATCAAAGGAGATGACTGTTAAGATCTGGTCACCGGAAGGATTGGATCTGCAGCAGTTTTGGGACGATGTGATGACTATCCCCGGAGATAGACCCATGGGAATTTCAGGGAAGTTGATCTGGAATCGCAATGATGGAAAACCACCGAAGAACCAGAAACTTTGGTTATTCAAAGTTTTGTACACAAGAAATGACAGCGAAGAGTTTTTCAGCATGGATGAACAGTCATCATGGGCTCCAGTCCCAGAGAAGAAGGACATCAACGAATTGACTGCAATTGAGCTTTTTGCTGGAGGATTTGCAGGTTGGACAACGGCATGGAAAGTGCTGAGCCCTTTGATGAATCAGGATTTGAACGTCCTTGCTGTAGACAGTGATGAAAGAGCATGCAAGACATATGCAATCACACATGGAGCCACGTACATTCCATCGAATCAAGAAGTGCAACCACAGGACTTTGCGGAAAAATCAAACAGAATCATTTGGAATGCGAATATCCATGAAGAACATATGACTGCGACTTTGACCAAAATGCAGCCGCAGATTGTAACAGTGTCTGCTCCTTGCCCCCCTTGGAGCGGAGCAGCAGGTGCAGAGGGGCTGGAATCTGATGAGGGAGCACTGTTGATGAAGGCATTGCTCATGTGCAGAGCTGCAAGACCGAAGGTCATCGCAGTGGAACAAGTGTCCAATTTCAACTCGCATCCGCACAAATCAACCATCCTTCGTACTGTACAGTTCATGGGATATAGGTTGCAAGGCCAGAGAGTTCTGAACATGGACAGACACAGCAACACGAGTCGATGCCGTTGGTTGGCCATTTTCACACGAGTTGCTGACTCAACGCTTCAGCCACTCATTTCATGGCCAACTGGACAAGAAACACAGACCAATCCTGTGATGCAACTCAAGGATGAAGACTTGCATCAACTCACGATTGATGACAAGGCCAGACAAGTTGCTTCCAACCCTGCAATGTTGAAAGGTGGAAGAGTCCGAACCCCGACTCAAGTGTTTGCTGAGAGGCTGTACAAAGAGGGAGATACCATTCCATGTTTCATGGCACAGTACAACAATCAACACAACCTGCCAACCAGATTGCTTGAGAAGTATGGTTACTATGGTCATTTCTTGGCAACCAATGAAGCAAAGACCGAAGGAAGGTACTGGCACCCGGCAGAGATCGCATTGATGCATGGGGTCCAGTCACAGTACTGGGTGGATGCGGACCTTCCCACCTCGTACCGATTGGTAGGCAATTGCATTGGAACTCCACATGCCATGTTTCTCATCATCAATGCATTACAGCATGTGAATTGCACCATTGACATGAAGACTGCATTCGACTTGTACCATGAAACCAAGTTGAAACCAAACCAATGCGAACTGCTGAACACCACGGTTGGACAGATGTTGAAACATGAGCAAACAACAATCGATCAACAGACCATTGCGAATTATGTGAATCTCTATCAGAGTGATGATCGACAAGACCAATGGTGGAATCCAAAAGAAGGATGGACCAACCAAAGAAACCAAACACAAATTGATGACTCAATGGAAGCCCAGGATGAGACCATGCATGACATGCCAGCCACCTCTCCCATGTTTGCGCACTTTCAGGCATTCCTTTGCTTTGGTTCCACCAGGCAGATGTTTTGGTATTCGGCCGAATTGCAAGCTGCTGAAATCGAAACGCATTGGCAGGGAGCCTACTGGTCCATTCCAGGTCAAGGAAATACACATGAGATCATGCTATCAGAGCAACCGTATGGACCAGATGATCTCATTTTCCCAACACAATCGGTCCCGATTTTCACTGAACATGATGCGACGATTGTGAAACTGCAAACTGACCAGTGCATTATGAACCAACCTCAGATTGCGCAGTTTGGACAACTCTACGACCAATATGGGATTGTAGGAGTCAGACAAACCATGTCACCAATTGATGTGCTCACAACCAAGCCATGGGAGTACAACAGGCCAAAAGAGAAGATCGTGAGTATCACCAAAGCTATGATGGAAACCCAAACATTTTGGTCGTGGGATAGCCATGAAGACAAGATTGTGGCCAAGATCGTAGGCCCAAGAGAACCCACCGACAAAGTACTGCAATTCTGGGGAAACCTGCTGAGTGAAAATACCCTGAACCTTTTGGGTAGAGCAGTGCAAATCGTTGGCAATCAGGTGCATTTCCGATCAGATTCCACTCGCATCGCATGCCCATCCAGACCTTTCATCATTGGAATTGCCATCCAAGCAACCAAAGCATTGTTTTCGATTTGTACGTTTTCAAACACCACGACAAAATGCTACATTGAGATGAGGCTTTTCGGTCGACCATTGTGGACAGGAGATTTACCTGAGAATCTATCCATAGATGTGATCAAAACAATTTTGAAACTTGCCATGCGAGCATACACCAAGCACCTTGATTTCCGAATCATTGCCACTGGAAAACAGATATATGACTACACACTTGGAGAATTGAACAAAAAAGGAGACACCAAAATCATCCTTCATGCAGTTGGTTCCCAACGAGGCGGAGGTGGCAACGATGGAGGAAAAGGAGCCAAGAGACAAACCAAGATGAATTTGCAATCAGCATTGGCAACAACCTTACTTGAGCATGGCCACCCACTGGAGTGGACCAAACAAACTGTGGACCACCTGGTATGGAAGTATGGCATCCCAAAACTCCAGACCATTGCTGATCAACCACGAGGACCAACCAAGATCCAACATATCATGGAACTGTGCAAAGAGCAAGGCATCCAGCCAGCAGAGCTTCCAAAGCCAAGTTCGCAGAGGCAACAAACAGGCATGCCATGGAACAGCAACAAAAAGCGAAAAGACATCAACCACAACATCGATCCACGTGACTTCCAGATTGTGGCAGACTTTTTCTACAACCATGACGATACACCGATTGATATCATCCAAAACATCAAGCCACAAACAAGTGGACTGTGCCTATTGACTGCAAAACAGGCACAGCAGTGGATCACTTCGGATCAGTTGCTATCGAGTGATGAGCTGGTGATAGTGGCATTGGGTCCGGTCAAGCCGCATGAATCGCTCAAAGCAACACCAGTGACATTCCCAGCGATCAATCCTGACAAGCAGCAAGTTTTGCTGCACGGAACAATGATACAGCTAGGAGCGAAACATGCAAAACATCGCCAAGGAAATCCAACGCAGGTGGCAGTGGAAAACTGCGTGGTGATGTCCATCACGATGAACAAAGAGGACTGGAGTGCAGCTGATTGGCAAACCATCACCCACAATCCAGCAGCGATGATTAGAGAAACGCTTAAGGAAGACAATTTGAGTCATGCAATCCAAAGCTTGTGGGGCAAATCACTGAGGAATGGAAAAGCTCCTTGCAGCCCGCTCCAAGCGCAGTCGTGTCAAATGCATTGCACGGTCTCAGAGGCACATGAAAAGACAATGTTGGCAAAATCAGGATTCAACAGATTATACTGTGTTCCAAAAACACCTCAAGGTAAAGTGCAGCAGCAATACAGGATCATATGGTGTGATGGAGACCTACCACAGGTCACAGGACATGCATCCAAGACACCACATGCATTGGGCCTGATCCGCAATCGCAACCAAGGATTCGGCATCCGTGTTGATAAAACCAATTTTGCAGAGGCATGGACCAGCATTTTTCCGGGAGTTCCACAGCCAGAATTGCGTGAGGGCGAGTTCACTTATAAAGTGGAAAACTTGCAGTTCGGCACAACGAAAACCATGATTGACAACTGGTTGGCACAGTTGAAGTGGAAGGCGGTAGCCTTCAAATCGTTGGGACCACAGAGCTGGATCATCAAGACAAATGAGGTGCCCCCTGAGGGGATACATCTATTTAATACGGCGCCAGTGCTGATCAGGCGACTCCAAGATAAGCTCCCGCGACAAGAAAGAGTGCTACTTGGCCCAATGCCGAAGCATACTGGACCAAGACAGGACCCGTGGCAAGTGAGTGGTAGCGTTGCAGAAGGCGACCCATGGGCAAGGTGGACTACCACCCAAGCACCAGCCACGGCCTCAGCACCTTCGATGACAGGTGGCCCACCCAGAGCGGCAAGTGGGCCAATCGAGACGAAATTCCAAGAGCAGCAGGCAAAGATCAACCAATTGGAGCAGAGCATGCAAGCACTGACCCAAACACAGAAAGATCAGCACGCACAGTTGCAGCAACAAGTTGCAACAGTCGAGAAAGCACAAGAAAAGCAGTCTATTCAGGTCCATTCCGCTTTGAAGAATATGCAGTCAGAAATTGACAAGAACATCAATCGAACATTGCAGAAACATGCGCAGAACACAGATGCACAATTCCAGGAATTGAAGAGGCTTTTCCTTGCAAACAACAAAAGGGACAAGCCAGAGTTAGCGGCAGAAGACATGGACCAGAGTGGATCATGACAGAAAGCATCGGGCATTAATTCAATTGCAAGATGCCTGGAGGGAACACCAGGCAACATCATGGAGGATCAATGCATTCTCGAGCAGTACCATAATAGCATCCGCATAGCGACAATCCAAAAAAACAACCTCCAAGGGACCAGGGGGACCGACATAAAACATAAATATGTGGGATTTAGGACGCAGGAACCAGGCATTCTGCCTCCACTCAAGCAGTCGGAAGCACCATTGCATCGCCATGAGAGCATTCGATTACTTGACAATGCAACATGCACTTGTGAAGAAGACAGTCTAACATGGACTAACTTCATCACACAAAATTCAGATTCAGATTCTCGTGCTTGCGGCCAATCACTTCGAAATCAAGACCTTTGGCAGACCAAAGGACAGACAAAAGGCATTTGTTTCGCACTACAGCATGATGAGTACTATGTGAAGCTTCGGCATATACAAATAGGACCTCAGAGGCCTTTCCAATATGACACACAGCATGCAGAGTTGAATAACAATTTTGAATGTTGTGACAAGTATCAAGCAGTTGAAAAGAGAGCATTCATTGTCCATCACATTTGCCAGTTGACGTGCACACCAACCTTGCAGATCAATCATGATCATTTCAAGGCGCAGCGAATCGGTGAAGCTAAGAATCCTGGACCAGAACACAGTCGAGTCCGCTTTGGAATCTCCAACCCAACATCCATAGTCTATAAGGCCAATATATATCAACAGATCATCAAGGATTTCAAAATTGATGTGATAGGAGCCTCTGAAACAGCGGCCACGATTGCCGGACAGAACAAATTCCGGAAAGACATGAAGAAAACCAAGTTTCAGATTTTCTGGTCACATCCGGCCGCTGATACCAAACAAAGAAGTGATGGAGCCATCAGCTTTAAAGGCAAGGCTACTGGAGTTGCGTTGGCCACTCATTTTCCAGCACGTGCTACAAAGAACCTGATCCCTGCACAATGGTGGATTTCATCCAGAATCATCCATACGATCATGCAAATAGACCAGATGCAAATTCAAGTGGTAACAGTGTACGCATTGCCAGCTAGCACACAAGGAGCTAAGGAATACAACAATGAGCTCTTGTCAGTAGCACTCGCCGTCACACAGTTCCATAAACTCCCAGCAGTGATCATGGGTGATTTCAATGGTAACCCGATGGAATGGTCATGTGCTGAGTTGTTTGAGCAACATGGTTTCAAATCACTTATACAGCTCCACTATGAACAGAAACAGGAAGATATGCCCAAGACATGTCGAAATGCGACCTATGCAGACGGCGCATTGTTGAGCCCTGAACTTGCAGCGAGATGCCGAGATATCCAGGTTCATCCTGATGAAATCTTTGATACCCATAAGTTGGTAATGTTTGATCTTGATATTCCTGAGGGCCAGATTCACGAAAGGATAATGGTTCTTCCCAAATCTTTTCTTGACCTACCAATCGAACATTCCCATCTTGATGCGGCTTACCAAGATGTAGTAGACACATATGGGGCACCAACTTCCATAGAGCAGTGGGGACAGACCGTTGAACATGCAGTGGACATTGCATATCGTAAGACACAACTGACCGAAGGGAACAAAACATGGGGCCAGACAAAAGGCCTCCCAAAGGCATATAGAGGCAGATGTCAACAACACAACTTCCAGATTTGTCAGCGGAAAGTTTTTGGCAAACCGGCAAGGAAGAGTGAGTATGAACCTCAACATGAGATCTTCACATTCAGCACACATAGAAAACTCAGACAGCTCAGACGTATCCAGTCACTCAAATGGGCGATTGCCAAACGTGCTCAACAACCACCTACGGAAAATATGCACATTGAATGGCAGCGTATCCTTAAAGATAAAGCTTTTGATGGGGACTTTGTGAAATGGGCCACTGGCCACCCAGAAATTGGCTGGTTGCCATATCAGGTCCCGGACTTAGAGCTCATCAATGATCTCTATCAGTTGGCCAAACATGAAACTGACCATGCCGTTTCACAGGATTACCAGATCAGAGCCAAGAAATCCAAATATGCCAGATTCTTGGATGCAACCATAGGAAGCCACAAACAGGCGCATCGAGCGGTGTCCAAAACCAATGAAGGCAAGGTGCACCAACTCA
Organism: Symbiodinium kawagutii; assembly: GCA_009767595.1. Taxonomy (NCBI): domain Eukaryota; class Dinophyceae; order Suessiales; family Symbiodiniaceae; genus Symbiodinium; species Symbiodinium kawagutii. The sequence continues at coordinate 40,231 of VSDK01021695.1, forward strand.
TAAAGGAACTTGATGCAGTCGCAATTGCAGTAAACCCGCAAGAACCAAACACATTGTTGTACTGTGATCAAGCAGCTTCCTTCGACACTTTGCATCCGCTTAAAGTTAATGGTGCAATTGAACATGTAATCTCCAAAGATGACTTCTCTTTGACTTTGGGTAACGTGGATAGCCCTCCACCCCCACATGATGAAATTAGTCTTGCCCAAACACAACACAAGTTACTACCTGAGGACATTTTTGAAGAGCTTAACCAATTCTGGAATCAGTATTGGCAAGTTACTGATCCCACAGATACCGCCGACCAGATGGTTGCCATTCTCCAATCCGCCACACCACTTCCAAACATTGATCTTGCACCGCTTTTTGAAACAGAATTATGGCACAAGGGAATCCAAAAACTAAAAACAACCAGTGCCAGGGGCATCGATGGCGTATCCTCGGCGGAATTGAAATGTCTTCCGCAAACATGCATCTCTCACCTTGGAAAAATACTTATGCAATACGACAACGGATTTCCAGAGTGGATGATGACCGCTAAAACGCATCCAGTACCGAAAAAACCTGATGCTATTGCATCCAAGGACACACGTCCGATAACAGTGCTCGCACAGCTATATCGATTATGGAGCTCAGTTGTCACCAGGTACCTGTTACATGCATATGCACCATACCTAAATGAGGAGCTCAAAGGTTTCATTCCGGGGAAAAGCGCCGCAGAAGCGAGCTATGAGCAGCAAATGCTCATTGAGCAGGCCTTGGAAAACCAGACACGGCTGTCTGGTTTCACACTAGATTTGGTTAAATGTTTCAACACGGTACGGAGACCGGCTGTGGAACAAACATTTCGAGCCTATAATCTACCGGAGTCGCTCATAAAACAGTGGAGCACTAGCCAAAAACATCTTTCGAGAACATGGATGTTGGACAACCAATGCTCCAAATTATCAAAAACAAATAATGGACTGACCGAGGGAGATCCCCTCTCAGTTTTGGCAATGATTCTGATAGCTCTACTGTGGATACACCATACCAGTGTTCACGCACCAAGAATCCGTAGAAGCATCTTTGCTGATAATTGGACATGGTATACCTCACATGCTGATGAACACATAGCTATGGCTAATGCGACCATGCCATTTATTGCAGCTTTTGGAATGAAACTTGACTGGAACAAAAGTTGGATGTGGGCAGCGTCCAAAGAGGACGTCCCTTCACTTGAACAAGCACTCCGCCCACATGCAGGTGACACCACGCTACAAAATTTGCTGAACGCCATGGACTTAGGAGCACAGATGACATACAGAGGCCAACCCAAACTAGGAAAGTACAAAGACAGACTCCTGGAGGCGGAAAGAAGACTAAAAGTCATCCAAAGACTTCCTTATGATTTGGCATCTAAATGTCATCTCATCATGACTTCAGTCTTTCCTCAAGTTTTCTATGGCATTGAAGTCTTACCATTGGGTAAAAGGCACATAGATACCCTCAGAGCCCAGATAGGTAGGGCATTGTTTGGCAAATCGAAATCCCGTAACACGGTAATTGCTTTGCACTGTACTCCCAGACTTCAGGACCCCGCGAACTCTGGATGATGCTAAAAATATTCAAAACTGCCAAGGTCCATTTGTCACATGCAGGACCCGATCACAGACAGTCGTTCCTTCGTCAACTTGCCAAACACACTGGTTATACCACCGACTGCCGAGGGCCGGTAGGATGTTTGAAGAGGGTCCTGCTCGCACTTTGTTGGAATGTTTCTGAGCATGGGGACATTTGGGTCACCAACATGATCCGGATCAACATAGTGTTTGATAGCTATAAGCAAATTCGGTTTTGGGTTGAGCATGCGTGGGAATCTTCGCTCTTGACCAAACATAGTAGTAGGAAAAGCTGGCAGAACATGCCACCCATCATGGGCTTTGAGACACGCAAGCTTATAGAATCCTTCAAACCTAAAGAACAGATGCAAATCATTGCTGAAATCTCGGGTAGTTTCCAGACAGGAGAGCAGCAAGCAGTCTGGGACAAACAGATTGATGCGAAATGCAAATTTTGTGGAGAACATGATGATAGAAAGCACCGCATATACCACTGTGCCTGCACGCAACACATTCGTGACGAATACATGGAAACACTGCAGTTTTTCCAACAACAACAGCCAAACTTTGAAGAACTCCCAGTTGTCTTGCACCACCAGGAACGAGATTGGATGCAAACCTGTCAGTGGCAGGCCAATAACCTGCAGATTGACTCAACCATCAGGAGCAAACTAGAATACATAGAAAAGGGCGAGTTGCCTTTGTATTTTTATACTGACGGCTCTTGCTTACACCCAGAACAACCTACTTACAGAACAGCCACCTTCTCAGTCATAGTGGATCTCGCACAAACTGACTCCGAACGAGAAGCATGGGCCACAAAATGGGACCCGAGTCAACCTGACCCTCCGACCTTCTTGCCACTCGCCATGTGTCAATCCACGAAATTGCAGAGTATTTACAGAGCTGAATTGGAAGCATTGGTTTTTGTGACAGAACAGTTCTCACGAACCCATACATATTCCGATTCACAGGCAGCACTCAACATGACAAAGCGAATAACGGATTTGCAAGACCCTTCCCAACTGCAGGGTCATCCAGAAGCCGACCTAGCCACCAGACTGTGGAACGCAATGCAACGTGGTGAGAGGAGCTTTGACAAAGTGAAAGCACATAGCTTAGATGAGCCAGACATAACTCTTTTAGAGAAATATCATCGAATAGGCAATCACATCGCAGACCGAACTGCAGCCAAAGCCATGTCACACCAACACAAACATATAACAGACACATCCAATACACTTCATGAGAATTTTGCCAAGGTCAAGAAGCACCTGAATTTGTACTACCAGATGCTTTTGCAGATGTTTAAACATAGAGCGTCCATCGAGAATTCAGAGCAGGAAACTCCGAATAGAGCAGAACAATGCCAGATTCATGCAGACTATGTGGAAAGCCTTTGCCAATTGTGTCATGAGCAGCCATGGATCCCGTTGCCACTGCAAGCGGACCAAACCTATGCAGCGGCGTGGGGAGCCACCCTGAATGAAGCCCTGGTTGAATGGATGGCAGAAGTCTCCTGGCCAGACCAACCAATCGAAGCAGCACCATATAATGTAGGAGTTACATGGATTGAGCTAGCCATAAGCTTTGTACTCACAACAGGAGTCCTCATACCCGTGAAGAGACTCCATCCGAATGGTAAATCCTACCTGGTACTCTGTGAATCAATGGCACACGTGGAAGCAATTGATCTTAGACTTGCGGAACTGGGGGACACATTCCAGAAGTGGATCACACAAATTTTGGGACTCCAGATCCCGCCACAATGGCCGGATCAGAAGAAAGGACTCGTTAGAAGCTTGTACACCTTGGGCTCAAGTTTCCAGAGCTCGGGTTTCCTTTGCAGACCCTCATTCCCAAACCAACGAAAAGTGGTTCACCTTTTCAAAGAGTATCTTTTGAACCATGAGGGAACATCATATGAAACCCTGCCGTCACTTGATCTACATGCTTCCGAGGAACTGCATGGTATGATCAAAGCTGAACTGATTCAAGACTGGGATAGCAAGTGTAGAGAACGTCAAGAAGTTGCAAGGGCCATGAAACGACATCATGCAAGAGGACATAGAGCTTGATACGTTTTAGCTACGTTTCACAACAGGCAAGGACCTCATGCCAAGACCGCTTGCTCCGTTCGCTGGGCGGCGGGTCCGATAACGGGGAACCGGATGCGTTGTAACCACCAACCAGTCCTCCATGGTGTCACAAGAATGGCTGGCTTACCTCAAGATAAGACTGGCGAAGCCTACCATGTCTGGATGCTGCAGCAATATCTTGGTTGCGGCATCCCTGGTCGCCATTTAAGCCTTGTACTTTTCAGGCTAAACTTTTGAGAAAAGGGAGCAAATGGTTTCGCTTGATTTCTCAGTAGATCTATATCAAATGATTGACCACCATTGACTATCATTGATCATGCTAAGCATTGTTAGTGATCATAAAACAGTCCTTTAGCCGTCATTTACCATCGTTTGACCATCACGAATGGTCATTAAAAATGATTGTTCCCAGGCTTATTCGCTGTTATACACCATGATTATTGACTGTTATTAGACAATATTACTCCACGATTAGAATTGTGATGAATTGATCCATCAGAATCATTCTTCACATTTCTTCACCACACTTGCTCTCAATGTTCTCAAACCTTTATTTTGTAGTAACCATTTCTCATTGATTGCGAACCATAGTTGTTTTATCAACCATTTATTACCCATCAGTTACCATCATGAACCGTTATAGATTAATCATCATTAGCCATTATCACCCATCATTGGTCATTATCAACCATTATTCAAAGTATGATGGACATCATTCATCATCATTTCCGGGCCGGTGTGCACTCAGAAAATCCAAGGCGGTGTCATTGACGACTCGCAGCGGTGAAGGCGAGGTGACGAGTGTTGTTGTTCCCACCATGGGATGGGATTGTTTGTTCAGTGTTGATAATGGTGAGTGACCGTCACTGATGTTAGTGCTGTTCCTGATGATGGTCAGTGAGGGTGTTTGGTGGTTGGTTGAATGATGGTTAAACGATGGTCAATGATGGTTAAATGATGGTCAATGATGGTCAATGATGGTCAGATGATGTTCAATGATAGTTAGATGGTGATTATTGACGGTTAGATGAAGTTAGATGATGGTCATTGATGGTTGTCAATGATTACTGAGTGGTCAATCACAATGTTGTGCTATTGGTTCCTGAGACGGATTAATGAATCGAGAACTGTGATGGTTCATTGATGCTTAAAATATTGAAACAAGAAAGCAATTAATAATGACTAAGAATGTGATGCTAAAACAAACGGATCCATCTCCAATAATTAGACGTGTTTTATCTGCAGAATCAGTGGCTCACAATGGATATGTTTACGACAATGGTTATCTATGTAGCAGCAAACTTATGAATAGCCAACCACGAATGGCCGAATGCATCTGTAGTATGCACAAAGTAATGCGTAGAACTCCTTTAGAACTGTCTATAGTGGATAAAGCTGCAACACTGACTTCGCAACTTGTAGCCCTGGTAAAGTCAATCAACAAGGAGGATCAACGATGTTGGCAATTTGCCTCCGAAATAGTACTTTTGGGGAGCACAAATGGGAGTATCAATCTATAGTCCAGTCATGCTTACCAAGCTTTTGATGACAGATCCATATGAAATTATATCAATAAACCACTGGTTTCAGCATCAACAACTGGTGACATACCATGCAATGTAGGTGGGTTTATTAAAAGCTGGCTGTGAATCAGCTGTTCACAAACGTGGATTGAGACCCGGTTGGTTTACTGAAGAAGGATGCAACACCTGAGGAGGGATGCACATCCATTGACCAAAAGGTAGAATCAACCATAGGTCGAATTGGTGCTATGGCTAGGTCGGCCAAACTGAAGAAAATCTGTCCTCCCAGATAGGTTGATTGAAACTACGCGATGGTTTCTTAAAATTCGAAACTCTAAGATATGGTTGATTTACTACTACTAATGGTAAATATGAACGTTCTTACCATTTAAGTCATCCACTACTATCTTCACTGTTTAAGGTTGATTTATCCACTACTGATCTGGATGGCTTATACCAAGTGATTCATCCTCTACTGATAAGCCACCAAGTGATGATAAGTCGCGGTACCCCCCCGATTTTCATGAACCCCCAGATGATGTAGCTGGCATTTGAGCCCCGGGAGCGCCTCAGTGAGGCTTGACCCATGCCGGAGCCGGAAAGCCCAGCGCTCTCGAACTGCGTTCCCGTTTTTCGAGTGCCTGGGAAAGTTCACGAGGATTAATGGTTGATGAAAATGGGTGGACTACAGCTATGAACTTAGCTTTTTAGCTTTTTTGGGATATGGTTGGTTTGCCATATAACCACTAAAAGTCAGACTTTTAGCAAGGAGTCTAACAGCCACCAAGGAAAATGGTTGACAAGCACGGTTAGTAGTGGTTTGCAATGCCTAATGATGATTGATTAGCCATGTTTCATGATGGTTAATAATGGTTAACCATGATTGATTGATAACGGTTTTTAGTCGTTGAAAATGGTTAACACTTTATCAATATTGGTTAAGAATTGTTAACAACACTAGCAATGGCTACAAACGGTTCTACGACGGGTAATCACGGTTGACAATGGTTAGTTGATATCTCTCAGAAAACTATAGGAGTTTGCAACCCACAATAATCGATAGCAATGTCTCCATGTGTTGATGCTTGTGTCCCCAAGTCATTCATCCTTTATTGAAGATGATCATCAGTTTTTGCCAGGTAAAGCCTGCTGATTGGTGGACCATTTCATTGATGACCGCCTGCACCAAAAGATTCAAAGAGGTGACAGTGGATGTGTCCGTTGAGTTTTTTATGGCCACTCACCTGGTTGCGTGGAAAATCAAATCCATCATCATTTTCATTGCTTGTTTACCTAGAAAAAGAGGTGGAAAATCTATGAGAATCCGTCATTTATAGCTGGTTTACCTGTAAAAAGTCACATGATGTTTAGCGCAACCAGGTTAGGGAGTACCAGATTGTACAAGCTCGATCACTGTCATTTCTTTGTCCCGGGATCCCTTGAACGATTTCCTCTAATGGATGTGCAGTCCCAAGTTTGCTTAAAAGCAACATAGTTTGTGAAGTGAATTAACAGCAGTTCATTGAATAACAGCAGTTCATTGAATAAACAGCAGTTCATCCAAGTATTTGATTCATCTTGGCTTGTGACCTCCAAACCACACAAGTTTCGGAGTTTGATGGCTAGCGCACAGAAGAAGCCCTCAAAAGAGAGAACAAATTTCAACTCGCAGGAGATCTGTGAATGAATCAGCTGATAGTAATGGCTAACCATGATTAACCGTAAACTATCATGAGGCAAACCATAGCTGACGAACCATGGTAATTACTTTTCATGGTTGACTCATTAATCATTATTTGTAGCTGGCATTGATGGATGATCAATCCATTGTGATTAGCAAATGATCAAGACTGGATCATTCAATGGTAATTAAGATCCATTATCCTTTTTTGGCGAAGCCAGTTAACTACGACGGTAGTCATTGATCAATATGTCAATATCCCACATGGTGGTTTCTCAAAATAGGGTTACCCCCAAATCATCCAATACTAGTCATAACAATAAACCAACCATTTTTTGGGTTGCTTATTTTGAGAAACTTCCACGTGATGGTTAGCTCCAACACATGTGAATCACGGCAGCAATGACGGCCGTCCCCATGTTGTGATGTCAGCAGTGCGGGTGCCGCAAGGTGGCCGAATTCACTGCAGAGGTGGGGCCCGGATGGTCGCGGATGTGCGGCCTGGAATGGCAGCAGACTACGTAGCGCTTGCCTCGTTCGATGTTGGGCTTGCGCTATGAGTCGAGCCTACTCCTTTTGGGCAAAAGATTTGGTGGTTGGTAGTAGTTGGAAGTAGTTGGCGGTAGTTAGTAGTTTCAACCTCAGTTTCGAGCCACTTCAGCCACTTCAGCTACTCGTGATGCAAGAGATTCAAAAATTGTTGGTAGTTCCAACCTTTGGTTTCATCGATGATCAAATAGACTTTATTTATCCTTGGTAGGTGAACTTTCCATGGTCATATATCCTGGTTCACCCTCACTGTTCTACTTGTTCTGCATGCAATCGGATGAATCGGATGAACCAGAATTTCAATAGCTGTGAGTCAAAACGAGTCTTTGTTGGGATTTATCAGATTTATTGGCACATGTGGGAGTGCGAACATCCATACAGTCAATGTTATTTACCATCGTTTGCATGGTAATATGAGACAAAAAAATCCTACAAATGGAGACTGTACTTATACTTGTCTTATACTTGTACTGTCCAAGAAGCGATTTTAGCTGTTTCGAGCAGCCATCAACAGTCAAAGAAACACATCACTGATAATCATGATATTCTGAACAGCTAGATCTGTGTGCTTGCCTGGCAAAAGTCATTGGACATGATTTGGAATCTTAAACATGCCAAAGCCCAGCTCAACCCCCCAAGTTATCCAATCCCAAATCACTGCTTGTTTAAACTCTGGTTGGTGGTGTGATTTACATTTGTTATTTTCCCTAGTAATCATTAACCAACGATTGGTTGACTCATATGTTTCATGCCGGGGTGGTTCAACCACCAACCAGCTAAGTGTTTGATGCTTGTTGGGCTCAGCTTGTCAGCACATGGACCAACCTATAAGTTGGACTGAACTGTTTGATTTGCTGCAGACCTCAGACTGAACTGCTTGATGTTGCTGGGTCAGTCATTGGCGTCAGCCATGGAGACCACCATCCCGCTGCAGGAAGGCACGGTGGGAGTTCCACCGCGAGTAGCCTTGTGCCTCACCAAGGCGGCGACGTGAAGCGAACAGGAAATGATGGCCAAAAAATGACTACAGGAGTCAAACTATATACAATGATGGTGATCAAATGATGTTAAGATGAGAAAAAAATGGCAAAAAAATGACTGATTAGTGAAAGTACTTCCAATAAATGATGCTGATCAAACTGCTTAGAATGATGGTGATCAGGTGAATGACTAGAAATAGATGATGACTTTGATTCTCTGATGACTAAAGTAGTTTATGCTGGCGCCGCCCATAGAGACGCGGTGCCGAATAGCTGTTTTTCATGTTCTTATGGTGATCACGTGTTGAGCAAGTCTGGAGATGATATTTGCTTCAGGATGTTGCTGCTACGTGGGGTTGGGGGGTGGGGGGGTGGGTGGGCATGTTAACGTTCGCTTGCACTTGCTTCCGGAAGTTGATGTTTCGTCGCGCATGC
>VSDK01021695.1:49118-63902 GCA_009767595.1 Symbiodinium kawagutii
TGCTTCCGGAAGTTGATGTTACGTCACGCATGCTTCAGGATGTTGCTGCTACGTGGGGTGGGGGGTGGGTGGGCATGTTAACGTTCGCTTGCACTTGCTTCTGGAAGTTGATGCTGCTACGTGGGGTGGGGGGGTGGGGAAAAGTAGTTAAAATAGGGTTTCTAAGATTTACCATTTTTTTCCCAGAAATTTAATTATTCCCAGAAATATTTTATTATTGGTCAATTTTCATCATTGGCTTTATGGTTGTTATCCCTATTTCCCCGCCCTTTTCATTTTATTTTTTCCATTGGCCAGCTGTGCCCGAAGTCTTGCAAGAGATTCGCCGAGCCTGAGTTGAAAAAAGGCCGCGTCCTTACGGGCGGCGTTACCTAGTTTATGGTGACTATATCACTGAAGTGGTTTGGTTAAAGTAGTCAGTCACTTCGTTGACGGTTAATGATGGTATATTGGATGGCAATTACTGGAGTAGTTTGATGGTAAACTGATGGTCCCGCAGAAGTTAGGATCTGCAGATACAATCTTGATGGTAATAGTTGATTAGTTGGTGGTTCAATATTGATAGTGGCTCAATTATGATGGTTACAAGAGGGAATCCGCGCTGGGGGATGTTGTTCCATAGTGTGCCACTTTGGTGGGGATGCTGTGCACACCTCGCAGGCATTTTTGGAAAAAGTGCAAGCGGGCTGTATGACAACTATTGTAGTTGTGGATCATAGCCATGATACTAAGCTTTGTCCCTGGCGGGATACTGTAATCGTCCACGCAGTATCAAGCAGCAAGCAGTGGACATCTCACATCGACAGATCTTTGGCGTCGAAATTCCCAGTGAAATCTCTCGAGGGTTGCTGATGGCAAATCCAAACAATTAAGTCACCAGATGCCACCAGGCCTGTAAGACATGGGAAAGTTCATCCCAGAGGATCTCACTGACATTGTGCTGAGGAGCACCCATCGATGTTTGGGATCGATTGACATTCAACCAATCTGGCTGCGTAGAAAATCCACCATTAACAGGGGCGGTTACTTTATAAACTCGCCATTCATAGCTGCTTTTCCCATCGCCATTCATTGCTGGTTTTCCCATCCCCATTCATTGCTGGTTTTCCGCCGTAACACATAGCTGGTTTTCCCATAGAAAATCACCAATTTCGGGCAGAAAACCAGCAGCTCCTCACCAGGGAGCTGGCCTCGAAACTCTGGATGCGGTGGGACAAGTGGAGATTCGCTACGTTGCTCAACTCAACGGGCGCACCGTTGGGTGAGTTGGATGGGCTTGGGCTTGGGTTACTTGGTGAAGGTTGCTGAGAGTCCTTGAAGGTTGATGAGGGTCCTTGAAGGTTGGTTATCCTCAAGTTACTGGGGTTGCCTGGTTGGAGTGGGTGAAGGTTGGTATGTGAAATGGTTGGTCGGTCCTCTCATGTTGTCTTTGTTTCACCTCATCTTGGGGAGAAAAGAATCACACACACTCAGCCACACTGTCCACATGCAAAATCTGAGTATGTATGGCGCTCGAGTGCCACTGGGTAAGGCGTCCGTTTCCCCTTGGAACATCTGCACTTGCCATCGATGCGCTGCCCAATGTATGGCTTGCGGCAGAAAAATGTTTCAGCAAAGGTGACCTTTTAGGCCCCTGCCCAACCTGCTTGGTATTCCACAGGCTTGGTACAGGGTTTATCCACGATGGTATCATGGTCATCCCCCAAATGGCCAATGAAAGGTCATTCGATGCACCTGTGTTGGTGATGTGCACGTTGCATTTGATTCGGTTGCATCCCCATTCGGATGATGTCCATGTTCATGTTTCAACATGTTGCGACTATTTGCCTTGGATCGGCACGGTTGATCAGTTTCGCGTCCTTTCGTTTCGTTCAACCCTTCGGGTTTTGGTTGACTGGAGCATGATCACTAACATCAACAATCCATGAGTCGTTTTTCGGTGTGTAAGTCATCTAGCTATACAGCCATATCATGCTCTTAATGGTTGACCAATCAGTGATGGAAGCAGCAAAAGTACCTGTTTACATCTCCCTATGCTTCCATTTACCAGGCCAATCATAGGTAACCCACCCCAGTCACAACAATGTTTGGAACCAGAACTAGTTACTATTTCATAGTGAAGCATATAGGGTTTGTTTACCAGACATGACTTCAATGATGATATCACCGGTGAAACCACCGGGGTGAAACCCCAACGATGATTCACCGGCTGGTTCGGGTGGTTGGTCACGTCGTGGCACGGCTGGCACCTGAGAAGAAGCTCCCTCGCTGCCAGAAGAGCAAAGTGAAGTTCCAGCCGCGTGGAGAGGTGCCCCGAGTTGGTCGCGGCTGGCGGTGCCGCTGGGTAGGTTGAAACCATGGCAGTGGACAGGGGTGGTTCGTTGGGTTAGTAGTGGTTAGTAGTGGTCAGGTTAGGTTAGGTTAGGTTAGGTTATGTTAGTGATGGTTAGTAGTGGCTAGGTTAGGTTAGGTGATAATGAGGTTAGGTTCACGGTTGACAGAGGTGACCTGATTAATGATATAGCAATGGTTGATGCTTGGGTGGAAGTTTGGCAATGGCTTGGTTAAGAAAGGTGACATTGAAAAAAAGCAATGGTAGCTTTATGCCATGCTTCATGATGTTTAGGTTTGGTTAGTAATGGTTAAGTTACTGGATGCTGGTTGGGAGTGAGCGATTTGGAGTCAGGGGTGACCACATACTCCCTTAAAGGGGGAGTGATTTGGAGCCACGTACCAGATTTGTTCCAACCAAAATTAACTATGACCATGATTAGGTTCACAATGATTAATTCAACTGTGGTTGGGTATTGACGTTTTGCCCTAACAAAGATACATGATAAACACCATTTTAGAAAGGTTACCTGAGACATTTTGTTGACAATGGTTGCCCTAACACATATCAGGTTTCCATGGGCATATCGAAGTTATCCATGGTTAGGTTAATACCACATTTAGAATGTTTGGCGTGTCATAGTTTTCTGTTGATGGTTGGGAACTTCGGAACTAGCCTGATTCGTGGTTGACCCATTCGGGTTTGTTTGTCATGAATGGGAAGGAACATGATGAATTCAAAAGTAACCTATGATTCCTGATTAATCATGATGATTCTGATTATAATTAAGTATGTACATGATTGATTATGAAATACTTAATCTGTGGTCAAGACCCCTCAATATTGAGGATCACGGACGATGATTCCAAAGCAGGTCGCCAACGCAAGACACAGGTGGTCGGGAAATGTTGGGATATGTGAAACAAATGTATGAGAAGGCGATCACACAAACAAATTGCAGCATCCAAATTGACAACTTATGGTGGTGCTTGTGGGTTGCCAATATTGATGCTGCCGGCATTGGCACGGTGGTGATCGGTGCATCATCGGTTTGTACGACCCAGGGTGGGCTAAGGCATAGACTCCGGTGATCGCTGGCTACCACCAGATTTTATACAGAAGCACGGTACCCCTTCCAGTTGGAAGAGCAGCGTCGCGGAAACGCGATCCTTTCGCCCAGTGCTATGAGTGTTTCGGACCTGGAGGCTTACTACATGGCTCCGAGGATCGCCTCGGAGCATTGGACTTCTTCCCGGCGCCGTGCGCCCGTCCTGCACATGGCCGTCCGTGCAACCATTCACAATGCTGCCATGGTTGCTGGTGCTCGTGCTGCCATGGTTGCTCTGTGCATCCTGTGGAAGGCGGCCGACAAAGAGGAGAGCCTGTGGCCGCCCGCCTTGCTCCCAAGGCTCTGGTGTTGGGCTCTGAGGTCGAAGGCCTCGGTGCGAGCGGTGCTGGCAGTGCTGCTGGTACCAGGCCGGCTGAACGTCCTGGCTCGGCCTGCACGGCCGTCGAGACAAAAAGTGACGGATGCAATTGCCAGGACTGATCCTGTGGAGTGCTTATTGGGTTCTGCATTTTGTGTTTTTATGTCCTATCCAAGCCATCAGTCTTCACTATCGGGTTGCGGTACCGTCCGCAACCTTGTTTGGGTCAGTGGCATCGTCCAGTGACCTTCAATGATGAGTCCGGTACTGTCCGGGCTCTTGCTGTCTTCCCTCGGTCCTCGTTCTTCAGTCCCTTTGTTCTGTGTCCGGCTTTCTCTGTCTCTCCTGCTTTCTTTCTTTATGTTCCTCCTGTTCCTTCCTTTTCCCCTTTTTTCCTTGCTTTTCCGGTTGTCTCGTTCCACCCCCTGCACTTCTTTCTGTCACCTGCTTTGTCATCCCAACACTGAAGCTGAACAATTTTGGGTGTCCGGCTAGGATGGTATTGGAAGCTGTGCTTTGTGCGGCTGTGGCGGCCGTTACCGTCGGAGAACGTAAGCTAAAAACAACTTTACCTTCACTTCTCCTGGGGCTATACGCACTACCTGCCTACTTCAGCCCCCACAGAACTGTGAAGGATCACCAGGTTGGGTACTGGAAACATTGCCGCAACAGCGCCGAGAAAATCAGCTGAACCACCTCATCAGCTGAATGACCTGCCCCAAGGCGATATCCCAGGGATCCCAGCAGTTTCTGGGGCCGCCAGGGATTTCATGCTGGTGGCATGAAGGTGGTGTCCCTGGACCTGGAACATGTGACTGGGATGCGTTTAGAGCTGCGAGCTGCATCAACCCATGGGCGGATCATGGACGGTGCTGGTTCATGCGTTGTGGTGGTTAATGAGTCAATCACTGTTGTCATCGGGAGGCTTCCGAGTGACACGCAAGCAGATCAGTGACATGACTAATGACCAAAACAGAAGCAGTTGTTGCGAATCGCAGCCTGAGCGGCGTTCCGGTTGGCATCCAGTTAGGCCCCGTGCATCATTGTTCACCATGGAAATCTGTGACAACATCTGTGACCATCATGAACTTTGAGCATCACCCGCGTTGATGCATGTTTGGCATTGATGACCATGATGATTGAACCGTTAGACAGTTTTGTTTAATGTTTTGTTTTGTTGCTATGATAAGCATGCAGCATGATGACAATGGTTTCACCACCATTTGTTTAGCCATCACTGACCGTGATTCACCATCACAAATTCAATATTCCCAGCAGCCATAAAAACCTTCGACCAGCTTATTGACCCCATGATGAAAAAGAGTGTCAATCATTGCATGGTGGTTGGGGTTGGCCGTCGAAAACCATTTATTATTGGCTAACCATTCTTATCTATGATTACACAATTGTGGTTATATATATCTTACTATCCCTTAACGTCACTTGTGATTAAGTTGCCATCTTGATTGTTCGCTTTTGTTTTTGTTCAAATCTTATGAATGTGAATATCCTATTGGAGCACCATCAGAGTAATAGATATGAATGGATATCCGCTATTCAGATCCTATATGTTCATGTTAATCAATTACCATCCTATTGATGGATTATTGGATATATTGAATGGTAACATTAGTACAAATAAATTGAATGATAATTTCTGTTATCCAATCGTAAATACATTTACCAATTTCAACCAATTATCGATTTGTTTAAATAATATCATCATTGCTATCCCCCTTTCATCCAAGCATCCGCGGCACGGCGGTGCACTGGAAACCGAGGTTCTTCTGGAGACTTTGCGAGGGCATACAGCCTTGACGCAGGCGGGATGATGCAGGCTACTTGTAAGGGTTGATGATGGCTGTTCATAGTGGTTAAGTAGTGCGAGTGGTTAAGTAATGTGAGTGGTTAAGTAGTTTGAGTGACTAACTAGTTAGTTCATAGTGGTTACCCTCCGGTAAACCCAGATGGCAGTGCAACATCACCATATTTCATAAGGAAACCACGAATATACATGATGGATTCTCCATTACCATGCTAGTTCACCAGAGGGTATCGAATGGTGGTTATTGAGAATGCCGGCGATGATTGCTGAATGGCAGATCACATTGACCATGGTCCATGGTAAACATGAGATACCTAGCAATGTGTGCGTTATATGGAATAACAGCCAATAACCACACAATCGATAAATAGCCATAAACAACTGATGAATAAAATCCAATGACCATAAACTCATAACCATACACCATATAGATAATGGTTGGTCATGACTGTGTAAGGTGTCCTTGAGTACCTGGATCAATAGCTGGAATTGCAGGATAAGAATTTGCGCTTTTAGCTCTGGTTACTAAGCATAGGCAATGACCGTCCAACTGGCTGGGACAACACTGACAGATCTCGATATACTGAATATACTTGTGGGAGATGACTCAGTATGGCTTGGCCATGGTTTCGTTGGGTGTTCCCTTGATTCAATGATGGTTCACTGCGTATCGTAGGGAAATTAAGAGAGCCAGCTACAATCTATCACGAGAAATGAATGTCAGTAGCTAGTAGTTTATACTGTTGAACATTTGTCGCGCAAAAAACTTGGTACCAATGTTTGATTGTTTCTGGTCACAGGCAACAATCGTTATTCACAAGAGAAATGCTTGTTGAGCCCTGCAACACCACGGTGATGCTGCTTATCCATAACCTACACCCAAGCGTTATCAATGTCCAAGAACGATCAGTAAGTTCTTAGCCAGCTTGTGGACCGGCTACACCACTTTTAAGTCCGGTAGCAATTGATCCATGGACGAAAATATGCGGTGGGCTGAGAGTTGGTCAACAATCTATAATTAAACACAATTTAGAAACAATCTATAAACATAGTCCTGTAAACAATCAACAATCTATAAACATAATTTATATAAACAATCTACCAGTTGAAGTATCAACTTTCAAGTTTTGTGCTTTACAGGAACTAGATCTCCAGTCTAAAAATCGGCGCCGGCGCGCCAGGGCGATTGGCTGCCCATTCGCCACCAAGGGCAGACCTATGAACTCATGGTGGCGTGGCCGACGCTGAAGTAGGGCAGTAGTGGTTGCGCATTGGATGGACCAAAACCAGCCAGCAACACTGGCTGGTGGTTTTAAGCATTCTTTTTTATTTTCCCTATAGTAGCTATTAACAAATGGTTGGTTGACTAATATGTTTTTCATATGGGTTGAAACGACCAACCCGTTATTCAAAATGGTTTGATCCTGTGGAAAAGTATTATCCAAAATAAGCTAATGAAGATTGAAAACAATCAACTATGACATTATTCAACATGAGAATCCAAAATCAATCATAGTCAACCATAGTCAACATGGCTAATGGTTTGTGATTAACAATGATGGCATTTCATACCACATGTGTTGATCCAAATGAATCATTGTTTGCCAACATTCACCGTTGTTGCGGCACACATTGAGCAGCTTGGCTTTGATTATCCCGTTGGATCCCTGATTCCTTGGCCGTTCTCTTGGCAGATTCGAAGCGTACCTGTTTCACATTCGTACATTCAAGAATCATGTACATAGCTTTACGGAAACCTACATAACTAATCATAACTATATAAATAATCATGATATACGCTTATCTCAATATTTACATTACAACAAAATATTTTCGCCTTCAAAACCTTCAAAATAGTGATATTAGATATGTACATTGTGTATGAAGGTTGAACCCGCATCATGCATCATGTATGGTTGCATCAAAGATGGAGACTTCTGAGGTCAGAGAGCTTGAACCCGAGACCGAGCTCTCCCTGATCGACACCGACTTGACGGTGGAGGTACGCGCAACGCGGGCGAACTCTGGTACTGAAGGGCAGGGACCATGATGGCTTTCAGCCATCCTCTTAGCTTTTGAGCGTTTTTTTGGGGGGTAAAATACTCAAAAACACAATTAACGATTTGATGACTATTGCGACTTATGACTGAATGTTAGTATTTATCAGTATTCTTTTGAGCATTTTTAGCATTTTAGGGTACAGTGGTAATCCCCACTGAACCACTAAAAGTTAGACTTTTAGCAGGAGATCAGACATCCACTCAGGATGGGTTTCAGTTTTGTTTAGAGATTCTCAATGTACAAGAATGGAATCCAAACCACGTTACAGTTACGGTGTTGAATCGTTAATATTTCCCCACTATTTATTGGAACAGGAAACCATGACAAACGTATACTCCTTATGGACAGCCATGAAAGGCCATAGTTGAGATTCGTTATTGATGACCGTAGGACGAGCCCTCGGACCAGTGCGGTGAGTTTGGGCGAAACCGCCATAATATACTTTGCTACGGCTTTGCTACAGCACAATCATGGTACCAATAGTCATGGTACCAGTACAAATATGGTACGGTACTACTCATCATGGTACTAAGATGGCTGTGGGTCAAAACCCTGTACCCCTGGTTCCCCTATCATTAACCATTGTTTTCCTTATTATTGGTTGGTCATTATCCGCCATTGTTGGTTGGTCAATATTGACCCATAGCCAGATCAGTTGTTTTTTCTAATCATGGTACTGTTGTTGTTCCCACGAGGTGGGACGTCCCAGTTGGAATTTCGCTTCCGCCGATCCCTGGCATCCTCAAGGCATGACCATTTGATTCATCACCGTGATCCGCTGCTGAACTTGGCTCAAGATGATTTTCGGGTGCTCATGGCATCACCGATTTGCACAAGCAATGTCGAGGAACATGAGGATCAAGCGTGGTTTAACCCGATTACATGATATTCTGTATTTACTGCAGATATAGTTAAAGAATACTTCCATGTCATAAATGTACCTATCCAACATTACCGAATCACATTTAAGACAAATATGTTTACAGTACATATCATACACATAATATGTTTATCACCAACATCAGCACATTGAAACCTCTCATTTGGGAGTTTCACCACAGGCTTCAACAATTGAATTGGCATATGAGTAAAACCGCCACTTGACCACGCATATGTGATAGCTTGAAAGCCCACAGGTACCAGTCATTGATCCACCCTACCAGCAAAAGTCATAGCACTGGTCGCAGGGGGCAGCCTCCCCCTCCGTTAAGCCAAGGGCACCGCGCGTCCGGGCGCTCGGCGCCCCATGAGATGTTGCAGCGCGGAACAACTGAAGCGCTTGAGCGAGTCCTCCGCCCTGGCTGCTGTGCGCGCTTCTGTGATCACCTTGTTGCTGGGCTTGAGAAGCGGTCGGTTGATGGTCAAGTGAAGGGTATGTTCATGGTTATGTTGATTGGCTGGGTTGATTGGTTGGATTGATTGGTGGTTGGTTGATTGGTGGTTAGTGGATTGGGTATGTTAATGTTGATTGGTTGTGTGGATTGGTTGTGCTGATTGGGTATGTTCATAGTATTTCATAGTTATTGGTTATATATTGATGATTTGATGGGTGATGATGAATGATGGGTGATGATGATTCATGGTTGAGAATGCATACGTAATAGTAGTTCATGGTTCCAGTACTGTAATAATGATGGCAACCAATTGGTTGCTGATGGTTGTTGAATGGTTCGAAAGGGTTGATCATGGGGTTGAGAATGGTTGACGGTGGTTATTTATGGTTATTTGATATGCTGGTTCATCATAGCAAATGATGGTCAATGATGGTCCATGATGCTTCCGGTAAACGATTTATGATGATTAGTATTGAATGGTCGAGTAGCAGTTGAAGCACATGCTCACATGCTGGATTAACACATGAGTTGTTTCTTTGGCAAGAAATTGAGGGGCATGTGTTTGGCACCTGTACACAGGTTACTGATGATTTGTACGTGAATAAGCTGCATTCGATGTTTGAAAGCGATACGTCATCGGTGCTTGATCCCCGGGTCCGTATTGGTGTTCGTTGTGAGTGCTGCTTTTCTTGGACCTTCCAATCCATCGAAAAGGATGGAACCCACCATCCCTCCCATTTTTCTGAACTCCCGAAATTGTGGAGGGTACACCTTTCGCGAACAATCCCCTAGTTTTTTTGTACCAATTGGTTCCCCATCAACAGTTTCAAGCCGCCTATGGTGGTTCATTGCGCCCAAAAGTTGTTGTCAGGAGATCTCGGGAAAATGCCCCCCTGTGGCCTGCTACCTTTAAGATCCTCGATGTTGCTTGTATGACGTTGGTAGTGAAATGCACAGTGGGTTCAAAGCATCGTCAACTGCCTCAACTGCCATCATACAATCTATTCTTGGATTGTTTTCTCGAATTGATGGTGATGTAAATGCCAACGCAACGAACGCTTATCAGCCATCAAGTCATCAAACATTAAGCATGACAAGCCAATCATCGTGGTGCCTGGAGCAAGGCTGTTGTACAACCTCTTTGCTGCGGTCTTCTTCACCAATGTGGAAGGTTGGACCACATTTGAGGCGACGGTGCTGCTTGCCCACCAAACGGCTGTGGCGAATCATCTCGAGAAAACCTGACATGTCGTACCACCTGGTTTCCAACCAACTGAAACAGTATGTTAGGCAGCCATATGGTGAACATTTCTCAACGTATACCATTTGTGTACTGTTTTTATACCATTTTTTGTAGCATTCGTGTACCGCTAGTATAGCAGTAGTATAGCATTCCTATAGCACTCGTATAGCATTAGTATATATAGTATATAGCATTGTTATATCACTCCGATACCATTAGGATGCCAGATGGTTGATGTGTGAATCCATGGAGGTTTCTAAAGTCATAGGGGTATCCCGAAATCATCCTTTAGGCATCTATAGTAATAAACCATCTATTTTTGTCGGTTCCCTATGACTTGAGAATCCCCATATACCATCAATCAGTAGAATAGATGGTTTATTGAAATCACAATTTACCATGAATCATAGATAATTTATCAGCAGAATATGTTGAGAAATCCCCATATACCATCAATCAGTAGAATAGATGGTTTATTGAAATCACAATTTACATGAATCATAGATGATTTATCAGCAGAATATTTTGAGAAATCCCCATATACCATCAATCAGTAGAATAGATGGCTTATTGAAATCACAATTTACCATGAATCATAGATAATTTATCAGCAGAATATTTTGAGAAATCCCCATATACCATCAATCAGTAGAATAGATGGCTTATTGAAATCACAATTTACCATGAATCATAGAAAAGTTATCAGCAGAATATTTTGAGAAATCCCCATATACCATCAATCCCCATATACCAGTAGTATGTCATCAGTAACATTGGCATACAGAAACATACCATTGGTATACCATTTGTATACCATTGGTATACCATGCTTTACGGTTACAGAAACATATCATTGGCATAGCACCCAGCCGTCCCGTAGATCGGCTCCATGGAGGCCATCTACTTCTCCATGGTCACCATGTCCACGGTGGGCCGGGAGCTTAGGTTGCGGTGGCCATGGCTGAAGTTCAAGGGGCAGCTTGGAGGGATCCAGCCATGCCACGAGCTCAACTGGTTATTAGTGGTTGATGTTGTGGTATGTCGTGGTAAAATGATGTTTTTTTTGTTGATGCGCTGGCTATAATGCTTGATGGATGTTGTGGTTGAGTATATATGGTGTTTTTTGGATATTATTTGTTGATCTGTGGTTATATTAAAATACTTGATGATGGCTAGGCTTCCTGTATAGAGTTGAGTGTTGATGGTTAACTCATGGCGGTTATTGATAATGCCGGTTGTCAATGGTTGAGAATGGCTATGTATGTTTAGAAAGTATCAATACGGGAAGAGCACACACTCAATGGGTTGATCGGGATTACATTGACCATTGTTAGGGTGGAAAATGAATGACATGGGCAGTACTTTGGCACGTACTGTATTGAGGTACAATGGCTCAATGTGGACAGAAGCTCAGTGAAGCTCATGTCCACATTGGATCTTTCAAGATAATCTTTGCCATTGAATGAGAATTCATAGCTAATCTCCATGAATCTCCCATTTTCGATTTCGTTGACAGTTTTCACCATACCATTCTGGGAGATGAGTTGTGAAATGATGATTTTCAGCATACCCAGCCAGTTTCGTTCATTATTTTCACCATACCCACCCAAATTTTCACTAGTTTCACCATTTCTGGATGGTATTTTTGCCCAGGCAGTTTCGTTCACGTCTCAGCAGGCCCTGCGCCCTGAGGCTTTGGAGATCTTTCGCCTACAGCCTCCTGGGCGCAAACCAAGGGGCTTCCTGGGAAGGTGATGCCATTGCGCAAAAGGATTTGGTTGGTGGTTTGATTCACATCTTTGGTTTGGTGGTTTGATTCACATCTTTGGTTTGGTGGTTTGTTTTGTTTTACATTTTCACTGATTCTTTGGTTGGCTGACATTTGTGGGAGTTGAAACCACCAATCAGGGATGGTTTGTAAGTAGCAGCTATTGCTGGTCAATGATAGATGATCACTATTGATCCCTGGGTGATCTTGGACACCCATGGCTGATACTTTCTCACTGCGATTTGCCTTAATGAATCAGAATCCCTTGCGAGAAAGGCAGCATGGGTTGTCTCAACTTGACTTGGATTTGTGTCAAGAATGGCCTGATACCCTGAACAAGAATCGACCCATTCAGCAACTAGGATTCTCCGATTGAGAAACCCAAATCCCACGATTCAGGAACCCAAATGCCTTGATTAACCTTCATTGACCATTCTCAAAACTTTTACGCATATTTGAATTCTTGCAAGCTTACTTTACTATACTTTACTAACCGCTATGTTATGATTCCTTATCAGTACAGCTTCTCAATCATTCTTAAATCGTTTTACCCTTATTGATCATAGCTCGACCGTAAGTTCTTGTTGGCTCCGGGTTGGCTCATAGCTGTTGGATGGGCTGATGTTGGGAGGTGGAACCCCTTCTGTAGTGATCAGAAGATTTTACTGGGGCTCATAGTGAACAAGAACCAAAGTCCAGGCTCGGCTTCGGTAGATCAACTTTGGATGAGTGGAATTCACGGTTGACAAACACACACACACAGCATTTGCTGATCATGTTGAGAAGCAACGATAAACAACACCGGTCGATGGTAACAATAGCCATCTACTATTGAATCAACAATAGCCATTGACTATTTAATGCTGCAGTAACCAGCCAACCATTGGGCTTTTCCTGGCAACACGGAAACAACAAAACCATTGCTGAATCAGCATTAAGATTGATGTTCAGCCGTTGTGGTTCGTATCCAACAGCCAAACTGGACAAGGTTTGTACAATGAATGATGGTCAATCACATGCGGATCGGTCACTGAACAATATGACAATTGTTAATAGGGTTGATCAACCAGTCTAGTTCTTAGTGGTTGCAGCTGTTTTTGGCAATTGCTTTGATGCCATTAGTTGTGCTGACGTTGCTGCTCAATTCATCGCGCATGTATATGCTACTAGTTCCACTACTTCCATCCTCAAATGATTGCCGGTGGTGTGTGTAAAGACCAGTTCATCAGACAACAAGCAAGCTTGGTTTAACCTCCTTGGCAAAGTTGGCATAGGTACTCGTATAGGCCAAAACTATGACATTTTCTAGTTTTGCTATGCGAAAATGTGGTGCAGTGTAGATCCCCACAACTGTGTAGGTCATTCTCCCGATCTTCCCATCCAGAATCCCTAGCGGGCGAGGGGGGGCCTGAACTATGCCCGACTCGCCGGAGCTAAGGTTTGGTATTCTCAGGCGGTCGGCGTTGCGTTTATCTTGGTCGGTTCCTCGGTGTGCACGGTTGTCGCTGATGAATCCGGGATTATTCGGGTCGTTTCGGTAGAATCACTTTGAGCACTCTATCTCTGAGGTCATCATTCTTGCTTTGGTTTCTTAGATTATTGTGATCTATCAAGGGAATATGGACCAAGAAGTCGGACCGATCATAAATAGCTTGAAAGCTGAATGCAGTAACTGCATATTTGGCTTTGTTCATAATATTCCAGTTGGTGGTGTTGAACTTTTCTTTGGCTGCAATAATTGGAAAGTTTGATTGAATCATTAAGTAATAAGTAATATTCTTGGGGTTGCTTACAACCACCAACCAGTTGTCTTTGTTCATATTGAGTGGTATCCCCAAGCATCCCCAAAACGATACTGTTTGAAGCCGGAAGCCAACAAGCTGAAGCCTGGCTCGACGATGGCTAGTCACCAGGCCCAGCTTGCCACTGCGCCAAGCAGGCCAAGCACATTCCCCCAGCCGCAGCGGTGATGTCGTTGATCACATGGCATGGTCGTCTCATTGGTTTCAAAAATATCCGTACAATATGCCATGTGATCAATTAATATATGCATATTGTGCAAATTATACTGGTGGATGATCATACTCAAATATGCATATTATACTGGTGGATGATCATACTCAATACTGGAGCCTGATGCGCCACGACTGAACTATAACCACTATCAACATTTGTAAACCACCAGTTGCAGTCTGACGTTAACACTAACCCCAATGAGTATCATTGCTAACACCATGATTTGCATAAATGATATGTTGCAAAATGAGTTATTATGGCTAATGAATAGAGCAATCTTGATGGCAAACATGATACTAGCTTATATTTGCTGGCCCAGCTATCATGAGCCTATCATGACAGGCTATAATGAACCCCACACAACCCCACAATTATAGATATGATGTTGTAGCAGCAGCAGGAGGAGGAGCAGTAGTAGCAGCAGTAGCAGCAGCAGTAGTAGCAGTAGTAGCAGTAGCAGTAGCAGTAGCAGTAGCAGTAGCAGTAGCAGTAGCAGTAGCAGTAGCAGTAGCAGTAGCAGTAGCAGTAGCAGTAGCAGTAGTAGCAGTAGTAGCAGTAGTAGTAGTAGTAGTAGTAGTAGTAGGAGTAGTTGTTGTTGTTGTCGTAGTAGTGACGGTAGTAGTAGTAGTAGTAGTAGTAGTAGTAGTAGTAGTAGTAGTAGTAGTAGTAGTAGTAGTAGTAGTAGTAGTAGTAGTAGTAGTAGTAGTAGTAAGTAGTAAGTATAGTAGTAGTAGTAGTAAGTAGTAAGTAGTAAGTAGTAAGTAGTAAGTAGTAAGTA
>VSDK01021695.1:64241-121583 GCA_009767595.1 Symbiodinium kawagutii
GTAGGAGTAGTAGGAGTAGTAGGAGTAGTAGGTAGGAGTAGTAGGAGTAGTAGGAGTAGTAGTTGTTGTAGTAGTAGTAGTTGTTGTAGTAGTAGTAGTATTAGTAGTAGTAGTAGTAGTAGTAGCAGCAGCAAGTAGCACCAGTTTTTTGTTAGGGGAGCTTCGGCGCTTCCCACTCGACGTTTGGTTGTGATCTCCTGGCGTCGGCAGCCAGGTATCATTCTGGTCTTTGGCCAAATTGGTGGTGTGATGGCTCTCTTTGTGAAGCCAGTCCCTTGGCTACATGAAACCACGCACGAAGACCCGGGAGCCACCAATCAGATGTACTGCGCCATGGGTGGCAACCAGCCGGATCTGCATCTCCAAGTTGTGATTCTCGAGTTCAAGCCAGAGTATTTTGACATTTAACTTGCAAGTTCGATAATCTACTAATGTTTATTATCTATATACTTACTTATTACTCAGATGCTATATTGTTATGATTAGATTGTATATGGTTGGTTATTGTCAGCTAGGGCTAACGGGCTAAGTGTCTACATGTTGCCAGGGTTGAGTCCAAAGCTTGAGCTTGATCAGGTTTCTCCCTGGTTCCATCCTTGTATGGCTTTTTGCTTGGGCCAAGAGAAGGATGTTCTTTCGAAGTGTGGATGGCTTTCTGGCTTGACTTGATGATTGCTGGGGGTGGACATGCATGTCGCCACCTTGCCCCTTTAAAACTGTGGTCAAGATTCTAAGCATGCAACAAAACCAGTGAAACTTCTAGCAGACATTCTACATTATACCAGCCTTTTATGCTGTTGCCTTGCAGCTGGTTGCGTGCTTCGTTTTGTTGGTCCTGTTCCTTTCCTTTGGTGTCCGTTGTTGCTGTCGTTGTTTGCCACGATGTTCGTCCCAATCAAGATACCTGGTGGCTTGGTTTGTTTCCATCATTTGGTTGGACAACTCCCATGACCAAGCAGAAAACCCTGGACGGCCAACCATTGTGAAGCAGCATTTAGCTGTTGTTTGACCATGATAAATCAATGCTAGCCACCGTTTCATCCGTTTTTTCTAAATCACTCTTCAACCAGAGATTGGTCAAACCAATGGTCAATGATTGTTTCATTGAATCATGATTCACTAGTTGGAGGTTTAAAACATTGTTCATCTTCCCCCAAAAAATGAGATGGTTGATTGACAAGCACATTTTTGAGATAGCTGAACCAACCATCAACCACAACATTCAACCCGTGGTTAAACAACTCATCATCAACCAGCATGTAGCCATTGGTTGTCAGCATCATTCAACCGTTGGTTAATATGTAGCAATCATTTTAGCATCATTTAACCATTTGTTAATCATAATTTCACCATCATTGAACCATCATTCAACCATCGGTGCTTCATGATCAACTCCATGATTTTGCTCCAAAAGCAATGGTTTTTGACACCGTCTCCTCTTGCACTTTCTGCACCTGCCCAGTTGTTTGATGGATCCCGAGAATTGGTCGACTCTCTGTGGGAATCCCTGTGCCTTGGCACGGTAGTACCCCAGGCTTTTGCTGAAGTAGTCGTGGCCGCATGGCCATTTCAATGCGGTCAAGTTGAGTCCATATCTAGCAAATGTCACTGGGTGGGGTGCTTTCAGATACTTTTGATCCTTTCAATACTACCTCCAGAGTGCTCTAAATACCTTGTGAGCCTATTTTTTGTCACCAACATGAACTCATCCAGTCTGCAACTCAATTTTTGAATGGTTTTCGGGCTTGCAATTTCACGTGCTGAACCCGCCGCAACTGTGGAGAGAAGTCGGTGATGGTAAGTTGAGTGGTTCCAATTTGATCACATCTCTCGGTCGCAACTAGACTGAATCCTTTGTCTTATTCCACTGTGAAATTGAGAGATTTGAGAGGATGCTTGGGCACACCCGGCAACCACCAGCTTAAGACCAATGGAAAAGTCCCAGAGAAGAAAATGGTTTCAGGCATCTTCAGGCACAAAGGTTTAAACGACCGACGAAAGCCCAAAAAACAGTCCATAATGCCGGAGACTCCATGTTCAAGAAAGCTTGGTGATTTTCAAAAACTTATGCTTAGGGTTCAAAGTTTAAAGAAATGTTCAAGAAATATTCCATGATGTTTCTCTTCGTCAGGTCCAACTCCAAAGCTTTTTCATGAAGCACCAAGATCCATCCATGAAACGACTTTTGCATAGATATCCGCATGAAACTTTCAAAATATACTGTATACTTTGAGCATCTTGAAACTTTTTTGCGAGAAACTTTGGAAAAGAAACTTTGGAGAAATGGGACTCGAAGCTGCAGATTATCTGGGCCTTCCAGGGAGGTTTGAACATAACAAGGGATTCGCCACGTGAACGTCCTCAGGACCGGACCACCCGAGCAACTTGGCTGATTGGGCAGCCAAGGTATCCAACAATGGCAGTTGTGGTGGTTACAAGTTTTCTTCTAATGGGTCTTGTAACGTTTCCTGTATACAAAAGGTTTCCATCAGGTTCATATCTTAACCGCTTTTGGATATTTTAGGATGGTTGATTCAATAAACAAGGTGGAAATGATCGATGCTCAGCACATAAATTGCTCGTTTGAGCCAAGATCAAGCATGTTGAAGAATCCCTCAAATGACACCAAATGCCTGGCGTTCACCAATCAGACTTGTCTTGCGTTGAAAGCATGGGGCCTTGGTTGAGAGACCGTACTTGATCAAAACGGGGTTGAACAACTGTGAAGATTACAAGGTGGGCCCCCAACCACTTATCAGTTGGTTTATAACTCATCTAACTAGGCTTAACTACCAGTTATAGGGGTCAAAAGCCAACTTATAACTACTGGGGGGCCCACCTTGTACCATGTTCCCTGCATGCAACCGCTTGGCTTTCATTTGAGCTTAGCATTTTGACACGTATTCAAGGATTTGGTGTTGATTGCCAACGGCAGCTTGTTCATTGCTTGTTGAAAACGCCCATGTGCTGGACCCAGAAAGTACAGACACCCAATATATGCATCAGTATGTGTATACCGATGCTCATAGATGCCCTTGTGGTCGCTAAACCGGACTTACTGGGATAGATTGCATGCCCATGATGGTCTGAGAATAGATCATGATTTGCAACATCCCGGTGATGCTTACAATCTGGCATGGTAATGTTGCTTCTGTTGGCTATCCAGCATGACTCTGCAGTACAAACATGGCCAAAACTGCCTCTGGTGAGGTTTCCCGCTGGTGTGCTCTTCAGGTTTGTGCAATTCAACGACGAGATTGGCCATCACAAAATCCCCGTTTCTTGTCAGATACCATGGGTCGGAGCCAGCCTCGTGTTCTGCTGACAGCGAGTTTGCTTAGTTGCCTCATAATTCAAAAATTATAAGTGATTATAAATGAACAACAAGTTTGATGAACATTAATTACCACAAAAAAGACCATTGAACACAGCAGCTACAAACCAACTGGTTGATACTGTGGTTGACACTACAAAGATGAACTGTGGTTGCCCAGTGTCATCCAAATTGGTGCTTGACATCGGTTGATACCAGGCAACCAATGATTGAGAAGGGCAAACAGGTCGATGATTCATCCTTGAACATCGTCGTTACCACCACCATGAGAGTTGCAACGGTTCCATGGCGGAGTCCCACGACGGTACGGATGGATGGGTACCATTACCAAGGGGCAGGTGACCTCCCCGCCCCACTGCCAGTTGCGGTTGGTGGATGTTTCTCAAGCCTCCAAGGGGTACCCCCTGTGCCCATCCTTGATATGAGCCATGAATATAGTAATGACCCATATATTTCTGGGGTCCCTGATGGCAACATCCATATGTTGCTATAGCCGTCGCCTCGGAACCTGAGAGCCATGAGTCATGCTTGCTTTTTCTTGGTCCGTACATGACGTGTGATTGGGTTGGCGCCGCGTGTTCCACATCAGCAGCTGCGATTCATGTGATTCAGTGATAGATTTCTAATCATCAGCAGCCATCATCGGGATCGATGTGATAACCATCATTCAAGACCGATTAACCGTTGCGGAGACAGCAGAAACATGCATTAGCCATATCAGCATTAACATATAGCATTGACGCTACCATCTTTGACCGTAAATCAACCATCAATCAACCATCAATCAACCATCAATCAACCATCAATCAACCATCATCGAATCATCAATCAACCATCACTTCAGCACCAATTTAGTTTTACCCGTCAACATAACGTGGTTTTGACCGTCAGTAACATGACTACTTTCTCATCAATTTACTCATCATTTAAACAACCATCAGTTGAACAGCATGTCATCACCATCATCAGCATCATCAGCCATCATTTAACCATCACTCAACTCACTTAATTGTCCATCACTTGAACGTCATTTGACTATCACTTAACCACCATTTCACAATCACTTCACCATCATTCAACCATCACCAACCATTCACCAACCTCATCCCCTGAGGCTCCCCGTCGGCCACTGATTTTCTACACAAAAGGACTCGTAGGCGAGACGAAAACACGGATGGGACCACATGCTGCGTAACGTGCTGCGCAACGTGCTGTGTAACATGAGCCGCGTGGTGATAGCTGCCTGATGCTTCCAGTTTATGTTTCTTTTTTTTTTCTGGGGATTATAGTGGTTTCATTGTGTATGCATAAACAAATATATATATATATATATATACATACATACATTTATACATTATATGTGCTATATAATGTCGTTTTTTAAGGATAATAATTGTAAATACTAACCATTCCCTATGCTTCCAGTTACCACGGTAGTCGGTAATGAGGACGAATGATGGTTAATAAGGGTTTCTAATGCTTAGCAAAGGTTCATATTGCTTATCAGGGCTATCCTTTAACCATTATAGTGGTAACCAACCCCCAACCACAATGATAGTTCTCCCAGCTCGTTACCCATACTGTTTCATGGTAACTGGAAGCATAGGGTAACGTTGGATCATTGATGGTTCAGTAAGGATAGTATTGAACAGTGGCTATGGCTGATGAATGATTATGATGGTTAAGTGATGGTTAAGTCATTATGGTTCTGAAGCGTGGTGATAGACAACGTTGGTTAATTGATGGGACGTTTTGATGGTGATGAACTTTGGTGATGGTTCACCGATAATGGTTCATCAGCTGATATGGTTAATGATGTTTTTTCCCCGATGACCGATGGTTCATTGATGATTAATGATGGTTAATTGGGAAGTTCAACAATCATTGATGATTCACTGGTGGTTCATTATGGTTTATTGATGATTACTGATGCTTAATTAACTGAACTACTGTTGGTCATTCATCTTCACTACTGTTGATCATTGCTGATGCTTAATTAACCAACAGGTTCATTGATGATTAATTAATGATGGTGGTTTATTGATGCTTAATTAACTAGTGGTTTATTAATTATTACTATCGGTGGTTTATTGAAGATATTTCACTAGTGGTTCACTCCCTAGTTAACTGGTTAACTCACTAGTTAACATTATAATTATAGTTCATGTACTAATGAGAACTGATGGTTAGCTCACTACTGATTGGTGCTTTATTAATTACTAATGGTGGTTAACTCACTACTGTTTTTCAACACTTGCGATTCTTGTTGGTCCGGTTCCGCTGCCAAAGCAGCTCGCTGCGGATTTTTTGTCGAAAGGGAAGCACGGCCAAGCTGGGAGCTAGGACCACCAGGCCGGCACAGCAACAAGATACATATCATAGGAAATCGAAATTCAGAAGTGGATAAGTAGACTAAGTAGATGTATACTCACAAGTAGATAAGAAGATCAAAGCATTTGCCATTGCATGAAGGATTTCTCATGCAACATATGGTTGGCCAGGAAAATGAGGGGGCCCACAGTAAAAAATACTGGCCAGTAGATGGTATCGAAGATGAATGGCCATCCATGGTCATGACTGCTGTTGAGCTGTTCTTCAAGAACATCAGCGCCTGCACTTAACCTTGTTGTACAGACACATGCAATATATATATATATGTTTGCATATATGCAGTATGTAAAACATTGTAAAACATTCATCTTCATTTGTAGTTGCACCAGTGTGGTTGCTATGTCCAGACACGAAGATTCTTCGGTTGCTTTGACACGCCACCGTCTCTTGCTTGATTCTACAGGGCTGCTAGCGTGCCCACAATAGAGACCAACATTACGATCATTTTTTGTCTCTCACGTAGCCACTCAGTGATTCAATGGCCGTATCCATCAACCAAGGAGCGTTTACCATCTTACCCCGAAACGCCTCACCCGCAAGCCATTCCGCGTGCCGTGACCAGGTCCCATCGTAATCCTACTCGCCTTCCAGCTGCTCTCCGCGGCCATCTTCATTTGGGTCGCGTGGCGGGATCCGTCGATGTTTGGATCCAGGTTTTCCGAGGGGTGGTTTCGATCTAGCCAGTTTGGAGAATCCAAGAAATGGTTGGCGACTATTGCTAGAAATGATGATCATGTTAAATCACATATCGCCACCGTCCGAAGACCCCAACTGTATGACTCGTATGAGGCAGGAAGAATGAAATGGTGGTACTCCAAAACTGTCCTATGACTGTAGTGAAAAAAAGAAGCCGCAACCAGCTACAGGGGATTTTTGCCGTTGGGACACTTAATCCTTGCTTTGGGACTGGTCAGAAATAATTGGATCATAGCCGTTGTTCAAGATTGCTGATTCGAACTTTGCTTGCCTATGGAATGCTTGCGTATCTAGACATTTGATGCTTCATAGTGTGCGCATACCTTGGGATAGGCCAAGGAGCGTCGGGAGCAGACAAGTTGAGGTTGTAGTCAGCACTGGCAGTGGTTGTGCTGTTGCTGTTGTTCTTCTTGTTGCTGTTGCTCGTCTTCGATTTGCATGCTACTCTTTTGCAATATTGAAGAAACAAGAGTAGATATCACTGGATATCACCATATAGTCCCTCCTGTTCTCTATATGGGTGTTTCTCAATGAAGAGGACCCCAATGTAGATCATACAATACGAGTCACTCATATTATAGTAATAAACAAACCATTCTGGAGGATTCCCTATGGGCTTAAGAAACCACCCTTATCAAACCCAATAAGCCCTTTTAAAATCTCAATAAAAATCCCGTATTAATGGCTTAAGAAATCGCCCTTGAAAAAACCCAACCAATTCTTTTAAAACCCAACCAAGGGACATTAAGCGACAATTATCAAACCCACTAAACCACAATAAACCCAGAAAACCCATAAAACCCATAAAACCCAACCAATTTTTTTAAAACCCCATTGAAAAATCCGTTGAAAACCCTCATGGTTCGTGTTGACATGTCATTGTTGAACCACGCCGTGGCCGCTGAGGTGGAGCCAGAGTGGGATCTGCAAAAAGCCTTGTGGTACGTGATGGTCACCGCCACGACCGTAGGCGAGCCATGGGTTCCGGCCCTGGACGCAGCCAGCTGTGGCCGAGGTGGAAGGTTGAAATGGGTGTTTCTTAAAGGTGGGGACCCCCGCATCATCAGCGATTTTTTTTTTTTAATATGCTTGAATCATCTTTTAAATCATCGAATTGCTCAAAAATGGCTGGTTTAACATGTTTTTTCAGCAATAAACCAACCATTTTTGGGTACCCTAAGCTTGAGAAAGCACCGTCCGGTTGTAGGATTGCTGGATGGGACAACTTTGTGGATAGATGTGCCATGGCGGGATCGAGCAGCGAGGGATGCTTCGCATTGAAACCAGCCACCTTTTTGAAGCAAGCGGTGGAGTCAGGCACTGGTTGACCATGGTGAATTGGCTATGGGTCAAGCAGTTAACCAACCAATTTCTATAATGGTGTATAGTAAGATATAGTAAGCAACGAACGATAGGGAAAACGAGCTGGTTAATGATAGGGGAACCAGGGGGACTAAGGGTTTTGACCCACTGCCAGTTACAGGGGATGATTGTCAACACAAAGTCCAATAGTTTCAGTTGCAAGTAGTTATAGTTAAGAGATGTTAAGAGAAATATTTGTTAGTCACTGTAGTTGATAGTTGCTATAGTTATTAGTTCCTGTAGTTGTTAGTTCGTATAGTTATTAGTTGTACTTATAGTATTGGTTGGTTATAGAAAACAATCAACCCACCCTTGCCAGCCAAAACAAAGCGATTTGTGACGCTGTATTTTCACCTATGCAGTTCCGCCTGAGTGAAAAGCCGGTGGTCCGTCAGGCTATGGTGATGTCTCAGTGTCCACCAGCAACGAATGGGGCTTGGTGTGGGCTTCTCTACACATCCTTCTGTCCGTCAGCTTGCATCTTGGCTCGGAGTTTCAGCGTTTGCCGTGATGATCGGCGTGGTGGTGCTTGTTACTATAGACGTGTTCATATAGAAAGGGGACGTGTTCGACCAACATATTTTTTGTTCGTCATTCACTATTTTGTATCCATCATCAGTGGTTTTTTGTGATCATCATTCCACTTAGTGGGTTCTCACCCAACTGCGGTTTAGGCTTTTTTTTCTTCGGGCATCCACTCGACCACTGCTAAGGCATGCCATTCTTTCAGTTGGTCAAGTAGCTGTTGTTTTTACCCTTGTCTACAAAGCCACTATTATGCCATCATTAAGCAATGTTAAGCCATCCAGAACCATCATGAACCAATCCTTGATGGCTTATACCCACTAACTTAGGTTTTTAGTGTTTTTGGGATATGATTGATTTACCATATAACCACTAAGAATATATTTTTAGCAAGGGATCTATAAGCCACCAAGATCTTAAGCCAATAAGGATGATCAACCGATAGCCATCCTCTACCATATCAGCTCCTCACCCGTCGCCTCAGGTTGGCCGCCTTGATCGAAGACGTCACAGCTCTCAAAGAAGAGCGAAAAGAGCTGCCCCTTGGTGATCAGCAGAGCTGTGACCATCCGATTTGGTTAAGATTTTCTATGGTTAGCTAATGTTAACTACAGGGCTCTGGTGATTTACTCATGAGGGATTGCTACAACACAGTATGGCTACAATGACTAACAAAGATTGATTGCGCCGGATAAGCTTGTTTTGGATTACATTGTGGTTCTGAACAAGGCATGACAGTGCCAAATGTTCTCTTATAGCTATCGAGGGCACCCGTCGAGTTCTACTCATTCCACTCGTAAATCACCGCGCAAGTTGACCATCTCGCATGTCTTGAGGCTGACCCAAGTCTTTCAGTTCAAGAAATGTCATGAAAAGGCGCGTGTGCATTGGTCGGTGCAGGGGTCCTGCAGTCAATGATTTTCGAAGGTGAAAGCAAAGCATTTGCTATTGTATGATAGATGAACGCTTCCAATAAGTTGCAGTTGTGACAAAGTTGTCCATTCGTCATGATGATGCCAGAGTGTAAAAATTGGCGTGTTTGAGAATGGCCAATATGGCAGAGTGATTTATCCTTATTGTGTGCCATGGCTCATGTTTGAACCCCTCTCCCCGGACCAAAATGTCACTCTGTACAGCTCCACAACTATGTTCCCGGGGTCCCTCATCCTGCAACCACTGTGGCAAGAGTA
This sequence comes from Symbiodinium kawagutii, assembly GCA_009767595.1. Lineage (NCBI taxonomy): Eukaryota > Dinophyceae > Suessiales > Symbiodiniaceae > Symbiodinium > Symbiodinium kawagutii. The sequence goes on from VSDK01021695.1 coordinate 73,740, forward strand.
TCCACACATATCCACACCCTGCCCGTAGTTTCCCTTGCAGGTATCATTTGAACACCAACTACTCGGGGCACATCATTGAATTGATCATCGAGTGATGCTTTTGTTTTGCCATTCATTACACCATCGAATAAGCCTGTCATATACCATTACTGATGGGTCGATCATTATTTGCCAATTGATTACAGTATACCATTTCCCCTAGGAAGTGTTTGTCTCATCACTAGCATCAATTCAGTGTCACTCACCAGTGGTCATCACGAACTGTAGAAGTAGCCATCATGATACATAGGGATACTGCCTTTGAACGTTCAGTGGTTGCCGTTTGTGGACAACTCATGCCCGTGTTCTTCACCTCTCAAAAGTCATGGTCTTTCAAATCAAGAACTGATCAGAAATCAGAAAAAAGCTCTTTCCATCATTTTCCTGAGGTATTCCATCACTTTCATCATTTTCCTGTTGGATCACAGTTTTTCACCAGGTCGACCATCACAGGTTTCGGGTCGATCCCCCGGTTCCCAAAACGAGCGCTTTTGTTGTCCAGGAGACCTTGAGCTCGTTGGATCTGGACCATTCCGGAGAACTCACTCAGAACGAGTTACTGAGACCGGTTGGTACATGACTATGGGTCAATATTGACCAACCAAGTGACTTATAGCTGGTTAATGGTTAATAATAGGGGATAACAACTAGCAGCTATATGGGATATACTAGCTATACATGACTATGGGTCAATATTGACCAACCAAGTGACTTATAGCTGGTTAATGGTTAATAATAGGGGATAACAACTAGCAGCTATATGGGATATACTAGCTATACATGACTATGGGTCAATATTAACCAACCAATAATAGCTGGTCAATGTTTAATAATAGGTGGTGATAACGAGGGGATGCTATATATGGCCATGGGTCAATATTAGTCAACCAACGTTCATGGGGGATAAGAACAAACTAATTATAGGGAAAACAGCTAGGTTAATGATGGGGAACCAAGGGTAACGGGTGAACTGACCCACAGCCACTTGAAAGGGAGCCAGGCAATTCCCCAGGAGTGGCCGTTCAGCAAATGGCAGTAAGACCTGGTGGTGTTGGCTCATGCTGATTGATGGTGGTGCTTTGTCAATGTTTGTTGGTTCACTGGCGGGTTGGGAGCGAGTGATGAGCTTCGCCAGGGGTATCCTGGCACTGGCCCTTTAAAGGGCCGTATCAATACGGGGAAGCCAGGCCAGGAGCTACCAGGAGGTTTCTAACCAAATGGTAATTCATTGATGTTGGCCATTTACTGGTTGGTTGATGTCGGTCAACTGTTGTTGTTGGTCCATGAATGTTTGTGGGAGACGATGAGTTGATTGGTTAATGCTGGGTAGTGTTGGCTCAAAGACTACAATGGTTGAAAGTTCTGGATGCTTTGGTCATAGCCAATCATGGATCGTTGATGATTCCTAGTTGGCCGTTTACCGTCAGTGGGCCCTAGTGAGCAGGGTACAAGGTGGCATCATGAAAAACCGAAAACGGACAGAAAGTGGCCTAGTTGCATTGATACCTTCGAGCTGTTTTTCTTGCATCCTTACAACGCAACAAGTCTCTGAAGGCTGGCAGCACCACGGGCATTGCCGGCAACGCCTTCCAGGTTCATCCTGGGGATGTTGCAAAAGATCGGCAAAATCGACAAGGACAAAGACATCGAACCCATCAAGGCCTCTGCTGGATCTGGGGGCGAAAACTGAGCTAGGAGAAGCGAGGTGTTTGGGAAGTTGGGGAAGGATTTGTTGATGAACTATACGCTGTTCAACTCTTGGTTATGCTTGGTTTCTCTTGCCGGTTGATCAACCAAACAGGGATTGCTGGTGTTGAAATCGCCGGTGATTTGGGCTACCAAAAAGAACAGTGGAACTCGCTTAACGCAACAGATGTTTGACTCATGGTTGTGCATGTTTGTACGCACTACAGTTCATAAAAGGGTGGATGGTTGGTGGTCGAACTGCCCCTATCTATGTATAATTTGAATAGTTGGTTGTAAAGTAATCCTATATAGCCATTCTCAAACAATATCAAGCACAATAATAATTAGCACTAGCCGTTTGTTAACCATTGGCTAAAGATGTACTCACCTGTCTCAAGCATTACCAGGTGATGTTTCTGGGAAGACGACCACGTTCTGATCTATCCGTTGTGAGCAACTGAAGCCCACAAGAACGATGTTATGCTCAATCACCATTGATCACCGGATTCAGCCATCATTATTGGAAATAGATCATAATATATTTCTTGCGAAATGACAACTGTTCCTTAACAATCGTGACACTTGACCAGCAGTATCTCTGATTGTAGTTAAAGGACTGTGGATAAGCAGTCTGATCCATCACCACTGTCTCGATTGTTTTCTCTTATGCGCTGATGTCAACCATTCAAAACACCACCGACAAACCAAAACCATGCAAAGCCATGCAAGCTGCGGAAACCAATCAATTTTATCTCAATTTTGCCAAAAATCCATGGCTCGCTGGGCGGAACACCATCTAATTCTGCTTGATTCTCAAGGTGTGGTCGTTGCACGAAACTTTTAAGCATCCCGTGAGCCATAAAGATCATAAGGCAATTGATAACGGTAAACAATGGAGATGTTTGAAAGTGGAAAATCGTTCACTGTACCTTTTGTTTGATCACTTCTGTTTTATTTGCGGCAACCAGCGTTGCCATTGCCTGCGCTGGGCTCCCCAATACCTCTAAGCCTGTGGTTTCCCTGATGCTGGCTGAGCACGTGTCGGTCTGAGGGTGCTCATTTGTTTTGATTGACGGTTTACATTGATTTCCTGACCACATTGCCTGGTGATCATCCATCATTCAGCATCAAACTGGTTGATCGTTGGCTGGTTATGATTGAGCATCAAGATGGAGTAGTTTTCATGAAATGGGTAAGCGGTCGTACATCAGAGGTGGTAGGAGTCATTTCCAACACATCCCTGTTGAAATTTCCCTTATGAAATGCTAGGCGCTAGGGCAGATAGTAGTTCATTTTGTGGTTTGAATTGCAGTGTGTGATATGGGAATAAGACTCTGGAATAGATTCCAGAAGGTTCGACTAGCCATCGTAGGCACTTATGTTTTGTCCTTATCATCATCATCATCATCATCATCATCATCATCATCATCATCATCATCATCATCATCATCATCATCATCATCATCATCATCATCATTATATGTTGCTACAAAAGATCATAGTATGCTATTGATGTTTTAGCTTCATGACAGTTATGTGCATACACACTTTTTGGCTGATACATTGTTGATTGCATAATTTTGCATTTTGATTGTATATTATTATTAGTAGTAAATGCGTATGCATCAATGTCTACACGTATGCTTAATTAAGTGTATCATATGCATTTGAACTCTGCTTTATTTACTTGCCCTTGCTATAACCTCGTACACTTCGATATGGCAACATCACCCTGGGATGACCGAACAGAGAGTGGTACTCGGACCCGACCTTTCAGTGAGGGATGCTACTATTCAACATGGATAACAGAGCGGTCTGTGGATGTTCGGCGGTATAGGAATTTGGAACTTGTGGATACCCTTCGTATTCGTTAGCAACGGTGGGTAGGTATGGTATATTGTTACGAGACTTTGTAGCGCTTTAGGATTTGCAAACTATCCAATTACTTTAAAGCACACTTTGTCACACCAGACAGCTCTGTGAACAATTCAGCTGTGAATGCTAGTCTGGCTCCGGAGTCCCCTGAAATTGGAAGCCAAAAGTCTTTTAATTTCTGTTGCTTTTGGCTACCCATGAGCCAAAATCGGCTACCCAATATCTAGTTGTAACACAGTTGTGCGGCCCAAGCTTTAGTTGTGACAGCTGTGGCCCTCGAAAGCTTTTGATACTTGACTTTAATCAAAACTGAAAAGAACATAAAACTGGCTGCTGGTAGCGATGCGGAGCCAGCGGTCTCCCGGCCCTTGCAACGGCCTTTTAATCCGGGAGAGCTAGGCGAGGAGCTACCCCCGCAGGGTCACTGCTATCCAAGCTGCTCAACCCCCAGCAGCCCAGCGCTCACCAGATGATGTTCTCGGGCATCGACATCAATCACGACCGAGCGGCTGCGCGGCGCCGGGCGCAGTGGTGACCGGCTGCGATAGCCACCGTGGCCGAAATATGATTCACCATGATCAATAGTCGTTGATGATTGGCGTTGATCATAAGGGATCATATATGATCATATTAGAATATATGTATAGATAATATGTATATACAGTCATGGTGAATTGAATGATGATTCCATACGTCCATATGCCATCTATACAGTATAATCACTTTGTTACCTCCCCACTGTTGGACGATCATTAAGCACAGGCAGCATCTACTATCAAACCTAATCATCAGTACGTACAACAGAATCACTATGGAGCCAATTTGTTACCATTGTAAACCAATGAATCATTGATAGTCAACCATCATTAAACCATTTGCTGCTGATTCATGCCTACCAACCGTCAAGCAACCATTGCAATCAATCAGCAACCATCAATTTGCCATACTCAACCAGCTTATTAATCATCATTTCACCTGACCTAACCATCATTTCACCACCAACGAACCAATGGTATTAACCACTCATAAACTCATATAACAGTTATTAGCCATCATTTGTACCATCAGTGAACCAGTATCAACCAGCTCAATGATGGGTTGACCATCCTTCGCCACCATGGCCAGCAACAGGGCCCCGTAGTTGCTCCCTCACCAGGACGGCAAGATCGACGTGAACTGCTTGGAGACGCACGAAGGTGGGGTCAGGGATCCTTGGGGTACCCAGGGAACGGTCGAAGGATCTGAAACAACAAGTGAGTATGGGTCAATAATAACCATCAATATTAAGCAAGAATCATATGGAAAACAACGGTTTTCGCGTTCGCCGCTGCATGCTCTCGAAGCAATGATGTACATCAGCTCAAGGCGTATGTACACCACCAAAGATGAAAGACTATGACCTTGAACGACTGAGGACACCACCCTATGCACCCCTGGAAGCCGCATGGGGGTTAGGCGCATGATGGGAACTAGGGGCACTAAGGGTTTTGACCCATAGCCAAGTGAGCTGATATGAGTTGATGCTTAGAGAAGCAAAAGTTGTGGTGTTGAATTTCGATGGCGAGATTTGGTGAGTTTGTTAGTCATAGTTGAAGCCATGAAAGCCAGACAGACTAATATGGTCAGCGATTGTTGAGGATGGTCCATCTGGTTGTTTGATGATGGTTGAGGATGATTTGTAAAATTGATGACGTACTAGTTGGTTTGATGAACTAATATGGTTTGATGATATAGTTTGTCAAATTGATGCTTGTTCAACAAGGGTTCAGTGATACAAGTGCAATTGGTCAAACATTGGCGGTAAACCCCGTGGATTCAGGACATGTCTATGTTGGGATGACCCCGGTGGTGGAAATCATGGTGAGTTCACCCTGACGTCCACCAGTTCAGCAGATTCGATGATCGCCTGGATCGGTGTTATGGAAAATGACCTCTCGATAGTTTCCCTTGTGGGTTTCTGGCAATAAAATGTGGAAACAATCCCAGTACAACGATCCTAGTAATGATCCCAGAATACCAATGTGGTAATGATCCTTTACCTTCCTGTATTCACTGGCATTTCATTTTCATGTGCGTTGCTGTGGGATGATCCACTACGTGAGCAACAGCTTTTATTTATATACAAATGAATTGGTTAGCCTTCGGGTGGAAATGTTTTTTTCTGGAAAGCCCAATTCGCATGTAAAACGATGTAGGAACACCTCGAGAACGAGGCTCCATGGTTCATGTAACGTATCCTTAGGTTCTGAAATTGTAGGTGACCCAGTACGAGGTCCAAAACGAGGTCAAATCAATTGCAGACCGAGGCGAAAGTATGTCCGGGTGAGCAGTGGTCCACCCAAGATACAGCTCATAGTAGAAAGCAATTAAGACATTTATTAAATCTTCGTCCAGCTCTTCAGATTCCTCAACAAGTTCAGATGCTCCGTGAAATGACAGCCAGTATAAAAACGTTGCGGCGTTGGAGAACGAGGGTACCATTGAAAAAACAGTAGGGGACTGGAGAACGAGATAGGAACACCTGTCAATTGAAGTCATTTGAGCCAGACAATAAATAAAATCCATTGCTCACGTAAGTAAGTATTTCGGGAAAAAAGGCAAGGCCCATTCTGAACCATGACATTTTAGGAGAGCTATCCATCCTCAGAAGTCACTAGAAGCAACATCTGAAGACTTAAACTGCTCAAAGCATGTGGGCCCTCGTCTAGGAATGGCTTGCCCAAGGATTTGTGGGTGGTTTCCAATTGCATTTTCAAGCATACTGGTTTGAGATGATGGCTTCGAACTGACTTGCGCATGAGGCCCAAGGCGAGGAAAACCCCCGAGCAACTGGAGTTGGATTCCAGTCGAGCTCAGTGTCAGGACGCATGAAGAAGAAACTGCGGAAGTTGGATGACTACGTGCAAAAGGTGCGCATGATGGCCATGGTTTGAGAATTGATGATAGGCAATGGTGATTTATGATGGTCAATGGTGGTTGATGGTCAATGGTGGTTGGTGATGATAGTTAATGGTGATTCTGGTTGGTGGTTTGATTGACACATTTTAGTTTCCCTCGTAACCCTAGTAATTATCAACAAATGGTTGGTTGACAATGTTGACAAGCAGTTGTTTTATGAGGGTTGAAACCACCAACCAGTCATTGGTGATGGTCAATGGTGGTTGATGTTGGCCACAGGTACTACTTATTGGTTGATGCATGTCGATACCAACCATCATGCCCGCAGACATTCCGAGCAGTGGTGATACCAGTTTGTTGCCACAAAAGAAGTGAGTGTTGTTTTTTTTGTGCTAACAATTTTTGGATATTATAGAGTGTGCTAAACTTAGTCAATGTTGCAGTCCCATGTGGAAAAGTTAGAGATTTCAGCTGCTCGTTGATTTCCCACTGACAGACCTACATATGCGCACACACAGACAGATGGGTACGCCGAGATGGACCTTTTCCTTTTTGTCGGTGTAATACGCCATAGTTGTTATTGTCATTATACTGGTGCAATTATCAACCAGTTTATAATCTGTAGCGATGATTTTCTTACTTAATATCGATATACCTGAGCCGCCAGTTTGACCAGTGGATGACCAGGCTTAATGAACCTACTGTCCCACCATATTTTCAAGGGCTGCAGGCGGCGAGAGACCTCAGCCACCATGCAATCGAAAGTTGCCATCATAGCGGATGATGGTGGCACTGGGGAGCTAAGGAGGGGGCCATCCCTGAAACATGCTGCCTCTTAGTACCCCCAAAAGTGCCAAGTATAGCTGGTTATGTACCCTCAAAAGTGCCCAATAGCTGGTGATATACCTGGGTACCGGTCATTTACTCAGAACTATCTCTAAGCAATTGGCTAGCGACCATGGTTATTAAACACGGGTGATCCTACTTGGGTGACGAACAAATGACCATGGTTACTAACCAGCTCCTGAGAGGGATGATGCTGAAAGGATTGGATGACATATCCCTGACATATGGCCTGTCGTTTCATGCTGGGATCATTGTGGGGATGATTCCTAGTGATATTTCCAATTGAGAAATGTTCAATTTTGTTTCACCAGTGAAAGCATACTTGGGTAGTTTCCACAACCTTCGTTGATCATGAACCATTCTTAATTCGTCATTTTAACCATGATGTTTAACACGGTAGTTACACCCCTGATCATCAGCCATGAGTCCATGCTGATAACCTTGTAGACAGCCATTCGCGTCAGCTCATACAATCCGCTTATAAACCAGCAAGGAAACCTTGTCACAACAACCTGTTATCATCAACCTTCGTAGGCACCATGTGTAACCCCGCCATTTGATCCACCAGCTACCCATTCATGCCGACCAGGAGCTGGCGGCCATGGAAGTGAAACATGACAAACAACTGGCTGCGCGTGCAAGCATCTGTCCTGAGGCCGTGGAAGGGTCCTGGTGCAGTGGCCGCAGATTTTTGTTTGGGATCTTCGAGTTGAGTTGAGGTGAAGACATGAGCGTTAGGGATCTTCATTGATGACGTTAGGGATTTTTCTTGATCTTCGTTTGGCGGATCTCCGTTGTTGTAATTAGATAGACTTGAACTGGGATTTTCATGGATCTTATTTCTTGGGATCTCCAGTTTTAAGCATTTGATGGTAAGCAATTAATGAAACTCAAAGGCGGACATATGACCGGTTCGAAAGCTGTCAAACGTAGCGGTATCCAGAATCTTTATCACCTCATGCCTTGATCACTCGCGGTTGATATCATGGTTCACTAGCAAGGCACCCCCCAGGCACGGCAGCCGGTACGTTACGCAGCGCACGGCACCATCCCGAGCCAGGTTCATGCGCCTCAGGTTGCGGTGCGATCGCGGCTACAAGAAATATGAAATCACACTGATCGTCTTCAAACCACGACTAGTTGATATGGTGGTTTCTCAAAATAGAGGTACCCCAAAAAATGGTTGGTTTATTACTAAAAATGACTATTAATGGATGATTTAGGGGTACCCCTATTTTGAGAAACACCCATATGCTACTTACCATTATAACCCTTACATCCATTGTAACCCTGATTGTCATCTATCACTAATGGTTCTTGACAATTATCAATATCGCTATTCGAACCCTCATCACCATTCACACCATAAACCTTCTTATTAACTAATCCATGACAGTGTATAGTGATTATTGCCATGTATGAAACACAATTGACAATTAAGTACATAATCCGTATACTGATTGTGGCCACTGTCACCGTTGTAATCATTACATTGAACCCTTAATTATCACAATTGTAGTTATAACGATTATACTCTGTATGATTCTCCTTGTATCCTCATTTCAGCGTGCCCGCCAGTTAGGTCATAGCTAGGGTACCAGTCTGAGAAGAGATAATGATAATTGGGGGTAGGTTGAAAACCAACTCAACAAGCACCACTGGTGGTTCCCCTCGCTACCACCACTGGTGGTTCACCCCCCTGCCATTGACCCAGCGGTGAAGCCCTCCAGCAGGACCCACGAGACACGCGCACGGCCACCGTTGCCCCTGAGCCCCCGACCCCCAGCGGCCGGGCGCCGCCGCTGCCGCCGCTGCCGCCCCCATATCCGCCGCCCGACGCGCTCGGGCACCACCGGGAGCACCACAACACGTGGGTCGTCACGTGGTGACACCGAGTCGGCATCATGGCTGAAGCTCAGATGGTGGAGACTGGTGAAAACTTATGATAAGAATCATGACATGAACAATTGAAGGTTAAATGGTATGGTGATACTGGTTAGAGTCTTGCTCAAATTGTGAAGAATGGTTGAAGGATGGTTTGCAGATTAAGATGGTGCAGATCAGTATGATTGGTTGATATTTATTGTTCAGCGATGGTCGAATCATGGTCCAAAACTGATGGAATGATGAAGACAAAGAAGTTGCTATAGCAAAATTTATGATTGAATGTCACCTTTGGATATTTGTTTGCTACGGCTTGAGTAGTGGTTGATATTATTCATGGCAAATCCTGGAGAGTGGCACTCGTTGGTTCCGAATCAAACCCCTGAGATGCCGTGACCTCATTGTTTTGGGAGCGCGACCGGATGAAGTTGTCATGGTCGGCACGATTGCGCTTTGCCAATGACCATTCCTGTTGACCCGTTGACCAACCGCCAGGAATGTTTGATTTAGTGTCATAGTCTTTCCAGAAGTTAAACGTGCCGATTCTTTGTTGTGGAGTCAAAGTTGAATCGGTACCTGTCATGTATGTATACAGAATGGTATGCAGAATATGAAGATTCAGATTGGTACCATTCAGATTGGTGTACCTGTTGTACGTGTGCACATTCAGATTGGCATGCAGCATGTGTATATCGGTCTATTTTTTCGCACGCGCACATGCATCCCCATGAGGGTTGCAACACTGGCGTCACTGCTGTGCCGAGCCGCACCGCGCGGGTCTGTTCTGGGTGTTTGTGCCCAGATCCTGGTCATAGATGCATCTGGGTTAAAGCCACCACTTACTTTATAGCAATCACTTGACCAATTAGCCAACAACTTGACCAAGCAATTAGGCAACCTCTGCACCAACCAGATAACCGACCAGGTAAGCAACCAATCAACCAGACCAACTAAATGACCCACCACTGAACCAATAGCAATGGCGAATAGCAGTGGTGAAAAGTCCGCAATTGTACTGGCCAGCACTGTCATCACTAAAGCATCGGCAGATGGCTGGGTCAACCCCCGGCTGACCAGAAATATCCCTGGCTGAACATCCCAAACAACGACCAGAATGGTCGAAGTCCTATCCATTTTTTGGCTGGTCGGTATTGACTCATTAAATGCAATTTCAGTATCATCCAACATTTTGGGACATGCAGACACATAATTGTCTTGTTATGAGTTTAGTTGGGTGTGCCAAAATAGTGCACCCCAAAAAGCCAATGGTTTATTAGTATGATGATCATTTTTTGGTGGGTCCCATTGATTACCCTAATTGGACACATACCCAGTTAATAATGGTTTCCTCATATAATTACCATATTTTTGGTGGTTATTCGTTACCCTAGTTTGACACTAATACCCAGTTATCAACATGGACCGTGGACAGGCGATGACCCCAGCACGCGTCGCGACCAGTGCAGGTGTTGCGTTGTGGGGGACCAGCTGCAGAAACAGCAGATACAACGGGGAGAGGGCGACTTTTTTGGATGCTAAGGATGCTAAGGATAGCTACGAGTAGCTAAGGTAGCTAAGGATAACTAGTAGCTAAGGATGCTAAGGTAGCTACTGGTGGAGATAACTTTTGAGATAATTTTTGAGATAACCAGTCAAGTGGTTACTGAACCAACTTCCAACTAGGAGGCCCCACCGTGTAGGAATCTACTCGGATGTCGTTGAGGGGGGTGTATTAGCTGTACTTAGCCCAGCACATTTCATGGGTTTCCCTTGTAGCGCGTGCACCTGCTGAAGGTAACCATCATGGGAATCCAGGGTATATCATCGCTTACTATGAATTTTCCCTATATAAATAAATAAATAAATAAATATATATATATATATATATTTAGATAGATAGTGTTCCTTTGCCTGCTCCAACTACCAAAAAATGGGGAACGGACCTACTGCGATGACCCCTCATGACGACACAAAAAGTGGTTGCATGGTAGACTGTGGGAATAGCTGAGCAAAATCAGCCTGTTGCCTTCTGAATGATCCACCAGAGTCAGCTGGCCATTGTTCAATCATCATTGTTTGGTTTGTGTTTTCAAGGATTTGTTCAAATGATTTATCAATGGCTGCTTGGTTGACTTGCGAATATTTGTCATGACGGGGTGGTTCAATCACCAAGGAGTTTTTTTTCACGTGACCCTGGGGGTTCAGTTTTTTCTCTGTGACCAGGAGGACCTGTACATTACGTGCAGAGTCATCTGCCATTTTAGTCGTTTTCTGGGCGCGCCACCATGGCTCGATCTCGGAGATTGATAGGTGATTCGAAGCGGTTTTTCCAATGACGCCCAAGAACCAAAGACCAACAATTCATGACTGGTTGGTGGTTTTGAACATGTTTGATTATTCACAAATGGCGGGTTGACTAATATTTGTCATAGGGGTTCAAACCACCAACGAGAATAGTTGATTGTTTGGTGGTGGGGAAGAAAGCAACAACCAATTTCAACCAATTACAAGTAAAAACTGGAATCATGGTTGCCGATGATTAACTCAAGGGGATACCCGACAAGAACCCGTATAACCAGCACAAATTCTTTATTGCCGGGGACTGGGGAGCTATCCTTGCATTTACCCTACCTAGTCCTTCAAAAACCAAACAAAGTGAAAACAAAGTGAGAAGTGTGTTTTTCTTTCCCAGCCAGATGCGCCCATCATTCACCAACATGTGCTATTATCAGGTTAACCATCATTGATGATTAGTCAATTGTCGTGAATCCTTACTGGTTAAACAGACATCATTCATGACTCAACTCATCATTAATCAGTATCAGCAGCCGGCAACCAGGAAAACATGAGGTCCTTCAGAATTCTGGGCAACAACACACTTCACATAGAAACCAAGGCGAGTACCATGGCTTATCCTGGTTAAACATAACGGAGAATACGATGGATAGAGTATGTTAGAATGTGCATGTAATGATTGTAAACAATGAAATGGTGCTTGTCTCAATTGATTCGAACCAAAAGAAGTGCGATGTTTGCTTGAAAAAAAATGGGGAAGGGGGTAATTGTCCCGGTGGTATCCCGACATCTCCTGACTTTTAAAGACACCTCCTGGTCTGCCGATTCATGGTGGGGGCCCACTGCAACGGTGCTCTTCAAAAGACCACTGGCGAAAAGTCGTGTCGGGCTGAATGGCCAGCTGGTGATCGACCACACGAGGGCCGCCCGGTTCATCACCTGGTGGTGGGTCAAGGCTTTAACCAACCAACGTTCATGGGGGAGAACCTCCGTAGTTGATAAGAAAAGATAACAACCAACAATCATAGGGGATACCAGCTATATATGGCTATGGGTCAATATGAATCAACCAACGTTCATGGGGGAGAACATTCAAGAATCATATGGAAACACTGGTTCATGATGGGGAACCAGGGGGACAAAGGGTGACTTGACCCAGAGCCATATAACTGGCTCATGGGCTTACACCAAGGTGTTCAGGTTATGGTTCAATCAGCAGACAACGGGATCAACAAATCACCCATGGTCACCTCGCATTGGATCATGGATTATCCATGACGTACCCCTGTATGCTTGGTTGGTTGGGGACATGGATTTACCCAGCCTTTGTGCGTGTTCATGAAAATAAGGAACCTCCCAAATCATCCTTGATCTCGACCCTTTATGGGCATAAACCATTCATTTTGGGGGTCCCCTGTTTTGAGAAACCCCCAGGTGAATGAATCTGGTTGGTGGTTTCAAACACGTTTTATTTTTCCTAGTAATTCTTTACCATTGGTTGGTTGACTATTTTTCATGGGGGAACCACCAAACAGAGATGCTTGGTACATGGATTCACTGGTCCTTGGAGGTCCATGCGCAAGCGACCACCCAAGCCTTCCCAGTCTGCCACGGCGCCAGATTCTGCCCAGTGAGCAGACGGAGGCGGCGGGTCAGCTGAGCTGTGCTCGTGGTGGTTCCGACCGACCTACCATAACTGGGGGTACCCCTGTGAATTGAGAAAGCACCTGTTGTTCCAACATAATTCAGTATACAACGAAGGTATCTCATTGTTCATGATCATGCCAGTGATGTGGGTTCTGAAGGTAAGGTGACCTGAAGGCAACATGAAGCCATGGCTCAAGGGTGCACGGTTTGTTTCAAAGGCTATGACTGGTGGTTCATGCCTGTAGGTGATCAACTCAATAGTCGTACCATCTCGTCCCTATTGGGAGCATCAATCAACAATCATTGGGATACCTGACATCATGAAAGATGAAAGATGGCCCAATTTTGATTAGATTAAGCAAACAACACGCTAACAGATCAACATGTTTGCCCGGATGAAACCAAAAGGCGGTACACGTGACATAGTGATGGCTGGGAATGGCGAGTCATCGATGATGCTATAGCTGGGATGGCTTGGGGAGTGGCACAAACCGAGGTACAGGAGCTACAGAGTACTCCCATCATCAATCATTGATAGTATGAAATGAGCTGCATGATGAAGGAGGATTGGCTACTAGTAATGAGCTCCATCTTTCCATATTAGATTGGCTACTAGTATGAAAGATGAAATGAGTTCCATGACGATCTGATACAATTTGCCGGTGATATGTTTTTTGTCAAGCACTGGCAGGCACTATAGAACCAGTTAGTCCCCGTTTATCCATCTTAGTTCATGTCAATTCATTTATTCATCCCTTTGAATCCATGATCATCCAGGAATCATCCAGGAATCATCCATGACTCATCTCAATCGATGATGATCCCTGTCAATCCATGATCATCCATGTTGATCCATCTAAAACCATGATCGCTACAATTAACATATTTCTAAATTGATGTCGATCCATGATCATCCATGTTAATCCATGATGATCCGCTTAATGCACGATGATCCCTGTCAATCCATGATCATCCAGGAATCATCCATGATAAACCAATCATTAATCATTATCAACCATCATTAATCATTATCAACCATTACAAATCATTACTAATCCATGTAAATCCAGGTATATTCATCCATTACTCCATTACTAACCATTACGAATCCATTACTATTGCCAGGCATGTTCATCCATGATGATCCCTTTTGTTTTTAAACTTTCAAAAGAATATTTTGATGTTTGTAAAAGCCAAACTTTTGTTATATACAGTCATAAAACATGATGATCCCTGTCAATCCATGATCATCCATGGTAACCCCTCGTGGACGCTGCAGCATCCATAGCGAATTCCTTGCAGGCCGAGCTCCGGGCCGAAGAAGAACGTGTGGCGCGGGAGGAGGCGGGCGCAGGGAAGGTTCCATGACGCAGCTGGCGAAAGGATCATAGGATCATAGGTTTTCTAGGGGTTAACCTATGGTAAGTGATAGGGGAGAACCAAAGATCATGGTAAGTGATAGGGGAGAACCGAAGATCATAGGTTTTCTAGGGGTTATAACCATGAATAATCCTATGATCATGGTAAGTGATAGGGGAAAACCTATGGCTACCATAGGTTATAACCATCAACGTTATAACCATTAAGAATGGTTAGTGATAGGGGAGAATAGCCAATAATAGTGGTTAAACTACTACTAGTTGGTGGTTTAACTAAGTATCAACCACTACTTAAGTGGTTGAATGGCTAACCACTACTAAGTTGACTGGTTAACTACTATCGTGAGCTTGACCATGTTTGACCATGTTTGACCATCATTACTTCATCATCACCACTTCAAACCACTATTATCAATAATTGGTTTCACTCTATTATTATAGGTTTTAACCATCGTTACTTCATCATCACCCCTTTCAACCACTACTATCAATCACTTTCAAGTAGTGACCAACCCCTGCTGACCATGCTTGGTGGGATGAGGGCATGACAGTTTAGCAGTTGTATCACGAGTTGCGCTCCGTCACGTGGCATAGTCATGTTGGCGGGGAAACCGCGCAAAAAGATCTGTGAAGCATTAGTAGTGAAGCATCATCAGATATCATCAGTCATCACTTGAATATTGAGCATCACTCATTGGCTTTCACCAACCGTCAATCATCAATCATCAATCTCCATGGTACAATCATCCATAATTTTTGACCAACCACTTTGATCTGTTGGGCTTTTCAAGGGTACACCCGGGTACACCCATGACAGAATGGAAAATCTCAGCAGCCGTTTGCGCAACCTTCTAAGGCCAAGAGACAAGCAGCTCTGGAGAGGGAGGAGCAGCGCTTACAACGTGGGGACCCCGAGAGTTGGTGATGGATGGATGGGATCAAATTCCCAGCCACAACAAACCAGTTGGCTATGGATCAAGCAGTTAACCAACAATAATGGCTTATAATGACCAACCAAATCATAGGGAAAACAATGGTTAATGATAGGGAACCAGGGGTACAGGGTTTTGACCCAGGTTTCGGTTCAAGACCCTGTCAGTCAGGGGAGCCTACGTCGGCTAATGCTTGGGCGAGTAGGAAACCAGTAGTTGCGTCATGGATTTCGCTGCCAAGACATATGTAGATGGGAAGTACCAGGGGCTCCCAGTCTACGAAGAGAGGTTGTTCTCAGTTCGTGCAGGTCAGCGAACCAACATTGTTGCCAGAGTTCTGATTCGGGATGACGAACATGGTCATGTCTGTCAGAGTGAGTTGTATCAACAGAAGTTCAGGTTTCGGGGTGTTCTGGCAGAGGATACCACTGACATCACATTGCTGAATGCCACGGTTACACACTTTCGACACCCAGTGCTCGAAGTTGATGCTCATGGGGCGTTGTTGCAACACAAAGCCAGGTGTGCCAGGGATTTCCTGAAATTGGCTGAGACATGTGCTGGTTTGGGTGGATTGGGAGTTGGTGCTTCCTTTGCAGGATGGGAAACAATGGTACAGAACGATGTCCAGCAGTCATTCACTGACCATCAATCGCAGTATGGAACCATTCCCAATGTTTGTGGAAACATTTGCTGTCTTTCCACCATTCAGAAGATGCACGAAGCTGATCGTGAAGCAGCGGCTATGGGGTGGGGCTATGCTTGCCAGCCTTTTTCTCGGCTGGGAGATGGACGACAGGGAATGGATGAAAGATCCCTTACCCTTCCTTTTGGGTTACTGGCGGCTTACTTGTTGAAGAAAGACTTGGTTGTGCTTGAATGCGTCCCTCAAGCTGCTACTTCACAATTTGTTCAACGGTGTCTCCAGTACCACTTGGATATGATCAGAGGTTTCAAATCAGAAGTGATCCTTGAACTGTCCGATGTTTGGGTTTCACGAAGAAGACGATACTGGACGGTAATCACACGTGACTTCATGGGTAAAGTGTCATTGCAACAATTCCCCAAGTTGCCGAACCCACCAACTTTGGGATGTGTGCTACCAGACTTCCAGGTGCTGCCACGACAACAGTTTGAGGAACTGCAACTCACAGATGCTGAACTGCAGGCTTTCACCAATTATGGGAAGGGAATCGCATCGCAGTTGGTTGATCTGACTGCTCAGGGAAGCACGGCCCTACACAGCTGGGGCAATCAGGTGCATCAGTGTGCGTGTGGTTGTCGGCCAGGGTTGTCACAGCAAAGACTTCAAGAACATGGATTGTTTGGAGCCCTCGTGCAGCAGACAGATGAAGATGGGGTCATGCAACTCCGACATGTGTCACCCATGGAGATGAGTTTGATGACAGGAATGGTCAAGAAGAATGGGTGGCATGACACACAAAGGCTTCTCATGGCCGGTATTGGCCAACTGGCTTCTCCACTCCAAGCGGTGTGGATCTTTTCCCAGATCCGCAATCATTTTCATGACATGGGCCTTTCAGGTATGACCGCCATCAATCCTAAAGAAGCACTTGCAGGAGTTGTGCATGCCCTCTTTGCGCAGCGGGATGAGTGCTTTGCGCAACCAGCCACTTGTGCCATGCAGGTGTTTCAAAAGGAGATAGATGCTTTCCTTCTTCCTGGAAAGGCTACATCCATCACAGCGTCGCAGGAGGACTCTGCCTTTCGCCAAGCAGTTGCATTGGCAGAGCAAGAGGGTCCTAAGTCTTCAAGCCCAGTCGTTCACAATCATCGAGGAGGTGCCATGCATGAGCAGAGGAAGGATGGTTTGCGCATGCCATTGGTTCAAGATCATCTGAACACAGGAGTTCCTGAGGACAGGATCACAGGTCAGAACCTGCAAGATGAAGTCTCTTCATGCCCAGTCGTTCATCATCAGCGAGGAGATGCCATGCAGGAGGAAGGAGCTGAAGGTGGTCACATGCCATTGGTTTCAAATCATCAGCATGACAAGGAACATGATGTGCGACAACCATGTACTGATGTGCCACCAAGCTCAGTCGATCATCATCATCGAGGAGGTTCCATGCAGGAGAAAAGGAAGGATTGTTTGGACATGTCATTGGTTCAAGATCATTCCAAGGATGAATGCTTCAGGATGACCCGTCCTGTCGTTGAGCAGGAACATGCTCATGAACCATCCGGAGAGACCTGTCAAAGTGCCTGCAGTCAGATGAATGCCATGCAAGTACCATTAGTTGAGGCGACATGTGATGGACCATGCACTCCTTCACGTGACATGCCGACAAGGTCAGAGGAGCCCATAGACGCACATGAGCCAGATGTCGCTATCGAAGTTCGCTCAGATGCGGATGATGACAATGAGTCAGTAGGTGCAGTGGTGACTGATGCTTATGTGATTGAGCATGATGATGCCGATGAAATCCCAGACCAGAACTTAGTTGACACACCTGCCAACCATGGTTCTGAAAATTTTGCTACACAGCTGGTTGAAGTGCAGCAAGCTGCAAAGCGAGATGCAACACGTGCAGGTTTCCCAGGTGATGAGAACACAGGAGCACTTGATGCATTCAGAGCTTCACGCCCACACACAGGGCCAGGACATGAAGAGGCCATGAGCAGTGCTAACACCAAAGAAGCACTGCTTCTACTCAAAGTGAGACAGATAGTTCAGCTGACACACATGAGGTCCAGCGGGGTCCATGCAAACCCATCAAGATGCCACGAATGTTCTGCTCCGTTGAGGACATTTTGCGAGGAGGAGTGGTTTTGTGGGATGTGGCGGAATGTCAGGTCACCACGTTTCGACAACTCAACAGTACTGGCCCTGACATGGTGCAAGCCACGCAACAGCTGTGTCATGATGAACAGCAGCTATACACGACAGTTGGTGGTCTGATGGCAGATGTGGCCCTCCTGCCAGAAGACCCATTGGTGTTGA
The DNA here is from genome assembly GCA_009767595.1 of Symbiodinium kawagutii. Taxonomy (NCBI): domain Eukaryota; class Dinophyceae; order Suessiales; family Symbiodiniaceae; genus Symbiodinium; species Symbiodinium kawagutii. The sequence goes on from VSDK01021695.1 coordinate 92,186, forward strand.
TGGGACAACCTGTTGCCACCCAGGTGGAGGATGTGCAGTCCTTGGAATATGAGCTTGCGCACATGACACGACTTGAAGCACTGATTCATCAAGGGGGTGCTGTAGCGGTTGATGAGATGACGTATTACTTGGGCACCCTCACCAATGTTGATCCTGCCAACACGAAGTTCCAGATTGTTCCACCGTTGGTCATTGATTGTCTCATGGATGTGCAAAGTATCTCTCAGCAGTGGATCCAGGCAATGTCAGATGCTGAGCAAGCTGCAAGCATGATCCTGTGGCACCACCACTGGATCCCAGTGCATGCCACGAGGAAGGACAGTCAATGGACGGTTGAAACCACATGGGAAGGAGTTCTTGCATGGGACCAGTTGAGCACTGCCAAGTTGCCCATGACAATGACACCAACTGATGCATTGCCGAGCTGTTTTAGGTTCGATTGTGGTTTCCAAGCTTTTGCATGGCTGGCAGCAAAGGTTGCGAACACCCCGTTGGAGAGCATGACAGAGTTGAAAGCTTCTGGATGGAGGAAGCTTTACTGGCAACAATTGCTGATGATACCATCGCTCATGCCTGTGAGACTTGGAGGTCACGGTGAACTTGAGACAGCTCTGCAGGCTCTTCTGAAAGAGCACGGCGTCCCGCAGGATCGATTGTATCAACGCATGCAGCTAGTGTTGAAGTCCATAGGAAATGAGAAAGCAGCCTCGATCTTCCAGGCCCCACGTCCATGGCAGATGTTGAAACAGTTTGCTAATGCCTGCAAACCGGTTGTGCGCTTAGTACAGGAAGATGAACTACAAGCTGTGATCAAGTCCAAAGCCAAACCAAAAGAAGCAGTAGCATCCAAGAAGGCAGGACCATATGACAGGTCCCGTCCAAAGCATGTCCCTCCCAGTGATGTCCATGTTCCAGAGGGCATCTTTTGCCAGGAGGGTGGTGAGATGCTTGCACAGTTGATGACCCGGCAGTTTGGCACTGGCATCCGAGGTGTGGTAGTCATCAGTGAACCGGAAGTGAAGCCATACCTGACACAAGGTTTGTTGAGTGATGGGGGTTTGGGATTCCTGGTTATGGCCCCGTTCTCAGAGGAGCTTGCTGCCCAGGGAGAGCAGGTGCGCTTTCCCGCATCATCGTTTGCCACAGGTGAGCCCATGCTCACCACAGCTGTGTTGCTGCAAAAGGGTGCTAAGAAGGTGTATCGAAACACACCAAAGCAGTTGCATTCTGTGCATCAAGTGGCGAATCAAGCAGTGAAGTTGGTGGTCTATCGCGACCAAATTGGCATGGACTGGCAGGATTTCACATCGCAGCCGGTGAAGCACATCATTGAAAGGTTTCCCATGCTTAGTAAATGCAACAAGCAAGGTTGTGCATGCACCGCTTGGCACCCATCGGGGGAGGACAAAGAAGGACCCATCTTGGACTTGTGGCAACGGGACTATGTCAATCTGCACTTCAAGAAAACCAAGCAGGCCGAAGCTCAGATGTTTGTTTGCTGCATCCGGGTAGTCACCAGTGCATTCCACAAGATGTTTCGGTTGTCAGGTGAGCATGGTGTGTACATCGAGCCTAGAGCACCGGATGGAAGATCACAAGACCCCAATTTTCAAACAGTGTGGTTGGGTAAACAGGACATCGCAGGTGCCAAAGCTACCCAGTCCATTTTGGGTGAAGTGAGCTGCCTGGTGAGGGTGCAAACAAGATATGGAGTCAAAGTGCCATGTGATCGGGCACAAGCTGTCCATGACAAGATCAAACCAGATGAGCCCTTCTTCAGTGGAGGCACGAAGCAGTCATTTCGAGTGGGTCCAATGCCTTGGGGCAGCACGAAACAACACCTGCAAGCATTGTTTTCCCAGTGGGGATGGCAAGCGCGTGCCGTTCAGCCCATGGGACGCGCAGCAGACCACTCAGGACTGATGTGGCTTGTCTTCTCAAATGGAGATCCTCCAAGTTTTGCTTTTACGTTGCAACATGGCGACGTGGTCATTCACAAGGACACATCTCAGACGAAGCAGGCATGGACACCGCCTCAGCCACAGTTGTCCAACACCACCCTGAACAAACACAGATTGCAGGGTGACTTGGAATTTGATCCTTGGGCCGACGCAGCAGCTGGACTCCCATCCCAAAAGGCTAGGCAGGACATGACGCAGACCCATTTTGCCGCACTGGAGGCAACAATCGACCAGAAAGTTCACCAAAAGTTCAGCGAGTTGAGCGCCCCCAGTGATGAGCCCATGGATGGAAGAGTTGAAGATCGACTGCAGATGTTGGAACAGCAGATGACACAGATGCAGCAAGCTCAGACTAGTATGCAACAGCAGGCCGGCACATTTGAGCAAAAGTTGGATTACCTGAATCGTCAGGTGGAGACTCAAGCACAGCAGTTCACCACAGCGTTGGACACCAAAATGAGTGAGCAGATGAGGCGCATTGAAACCCTCCTTTCCAAGCGCAAGTCTGATCAGGAATGATGCCAAGGGCTGCAGACACGCAAGATGTCTGTGAAGCCCAAAGTGCATAGGCAATCATGCAAGATTCGGTTGCCAACATGGTGCTACATGCTGCTGTGGGTTTTGCAATTTTGTCGCATCGGTGAGGCCATGGTTCCCGGGCCTACTCACTGTGAGCAAGAACCAACATGGCAGCTTGGTGCCATCAATCCTTCAGGTCTTTCAGGGAAAGGCTCCACATGCAAGCAGTTGGGACATGGCATTTTTGCCGTCTCAGAGACGCAGTTGTCCTCCCGTGGGATCCCACGCTTTCGCAGAGAACTTGAGGCAGTAGGGAGCAAGTTCCATTATGTGCCAGGTGCTGCTGCGCCACTGAAGTATCAAAGTTTGCGGGCCATCGCAGGCACTCACACAGGAGTTGGATTCCTCAGCTCATTTCCATTTCGTTCAATCAATCATGGATGGAATGAAGAGATGAGACAATCAGGGCGCATTGACGCCGCCACGTTCCAAGTTGGGTCGCAGTGGATTGGGGGAGGAGTAGTCTATGGGCAGGCCTCTCAGCACACTAGCCCAGCCACCAAAGCCTATACCAATAGCTTGCTTAGCGAACTCACAAGGCAGTTGGTCAACCCGTTTCCAGGTCCAGCTTTCGTGGCAGGGGATTTCAACCAGGAGTTTGGGGTGTTGCCTGAAACGCATGAGTGGATCAAAAGAGGATGGAAGGAATTGCAAAGCTGGGCAGAAGATGAGCTGGGCATTCCACCGGGGCCAACATGTAAGTATCGAACTCGCAAAGATTTCGTGTTCTTGTCGCCAAGCCTTCAGCAACTCATTAAATCGGTAAGCAACGAATTTGACATGTTTGCTGATCATAGTGTGTTGCAAGCCTCCCTGGCTTTCTTCAGTGCACCTGCCCCTGTTCCCCGATGGCGGAAACCTAAGCCATTGCAGTTGGATAAGGCCACACAAGTCAAGATCCGCGACATGTCATGCCCCATGCCCGCCTTGCCAACTGATCCCACCAGCCAATACCAGATGGCATGCAAAATGTTTGAACAACATGTTGATCATGCACTGTCGCAACAAGGACTCAGTCCCTTGCTGGACATGCAGAAGGGTCGAGCATGTACCATGCAGCGTGAAATGGTTCAACCGAATCTTGTGCAGGTCAAGCCATCTAGACACGGTGAGGTCTCGCCAGGCATTTCAGACTGGTCACTAGGCTATAAGCGTTGGTTCACACAGCTACGTAGATTGGTTAGCCTTTCCAATGCGATGCAGGAACCAGGGCCTAGCCCAGGGAGACTGGATTATCAACTTGCCGTGTGGGGTGCAGTGAAAAGGGCCTCGGGTTTTACCCCTACCTTCGTGAGATGGTGGAATGAACAACAATATAAACATGAAGGTTGGCCGCACCTCACAGGAGCATTGCCATCGCCACAAAGTGCAATGCAAATGGTCAAGTGCTTTCAGTCAAAGGTTGAACAATGGGAGCAAGTGCTGAAACAACAGCAAGCCGCCAAAGCAAGGACCCGTCGAGCAGAACATCCCAACATTGTGTTCCAAGATGTAAGACGGCCCAGACCAGTCCCTGTCCAGACAGTTGTTAGCAAAAGCACTGCACAGATCACAGAAGTTGTTGACGAAGCATCCGTGATTTTCACTTCCCAAGATGCATTCAATTCCATTCAACCCTTGGAAGCACGCACAGGGATTTTGCCCATTATCCACTTAGAAGAAGAACAAGTTTGGTTTCAGGTCCCACATGGCCTGTCAGTGGGAGACACGCTTGTTCAGGTGGAACCTCATGGGAGTCTAGATGCAGTGCATGAGGCCTTCATGGTGGAGTGGAGCAGACGATGGGACAGACACAGACATGTACCGAGTGATCGTTGGGAAGAGATATGCAAATTGGCAGCCAGCACCTTTCGCCCAAAGCAGATGCAACTTCAGCCGATCACTTTGGACAGATGGAAAAGAGCAATCCATAGCAAGAAACACACTGCCGCCACCGGCATGGATGCTGTGAGCCGACATGAGTTGTTATCGATGAATGACACCTGCCATGAAATCTTGCTGAGCATCCTTCGGCAAGCTGAAGAGAAGGGCAGTTGGCCCATTCAACTTCTACAGGGAGCAGTGAACAGCTTGGAGAAGGTGGCAGGTGCTGACACAGTCAGCATGTTCAGGCCCATTACGGTGATGCCTTTGGCATATAGAGTTTGGAGCAGCCTCCGCTCCCAGGAACTTCTTCAATTCATCGTTGAGGCCACGTCGGACACCATGTTTGGGAAGCCCGGCTCCAATGCCACCACTCTTTGGTGGAGTTTGCAATCTAGGTTGGAAACTTACATGTATAGTGGTGACCATGCCATAGGGATCATTTCAGACGTTGTGAAGGCATTTAATCATTTGCCTAGAGAGCCAGTGTTCATGATCGCAAAATCCTTAGGTGTGCATGGTGACTTGCTCCGGGCATGGTCCACTGCAACCTGTGGCTTGAAACGACACTTCTTCATCCAAGGATCCCCCAGCATGCCAGTGGGATCCTGCACAGGATTTGTTGAGGGGTGTGGACTTTCAGTCGCCTCGATGGCATTGACCAACATGCTAATACATCGATACTTAGAGTGGAGCAGCCCACGAGCTACCTTTAGCTCGTACGTAGACAATTTCGAAATTGAAGCCAACTCCATAGAAGTTGCTGAACATGCATTGGCCCAACTCACTGGATTCTGTGAGCTGTTAGACATACAGCTTGATGCGAAGAAAACCTGTTGGTGGGCCATCCATCCAGATGACCGTGCTGCCTTGCGTGCTACTCAGAGGAAGCCTATCCATGCCATCCGTGACTTGGGGGGGCATTTGCAATTTACCGGACAACAAGGTAATGCCACAATCGCAAAGCGCCTCAAAGACCTTGATGATTTGTGGCCAAAGCTAGCAGCTAGCGCTGCGTCCAAGAGTCAGAAGCTGCGAGTGGTAAGGACTGTCGCTTGGCCCCGAGGCCTTCATGGCAGCAGCATTTCCCACATAGGATCTTCGCATTTTGAACATTTGCGTGCACAGGTCATGAAGTCCGTAGGATATCACAAAGCAGGAGCCAATGCTCAGATTCAGTTGGCATTGCTGGAGCAACCCATCCTTGATCCAGAATATGTGGTCATACAAGACAGTGTCGTCCATTTCAGACGTCATGTGACATTGGAGGCCGTGGAGGAATCCCTTGAGCAAAGTGTGCTTCTTCCCAATCGTCAAAAGAAACCAGGGCCCATGGGGGTGTTGCTGGCCCGGCTGAACGACACTGGGTGGCAGTACGTTGGAGGTTCTTTGTTCCTTGATGGGGAAGGTCTCCCAATAGACTTGCTCCACAATCCCATTCAGGAGATCAAGCATAGACTTCAGCGATGTTGGACTTTCAGGGTCGGAGGTTTGTGGCACCAGCGTAAGGATTTTGAAGGTTTGCAGAGGGTCAGTGCCATCCTCAGTCGTCCAAGCCCCAACCTTACCCATGAACACAAAGGCATCTTGCGGAGCCTCATGAATGGCACGCTGTTCACAAACGATTTTCAATCCAAGTATGAAGAAAATGGAAGTAGAATGTGCAGCTTGTGTGGCAAAGCTGTTGATAGTATGGAGCACCGTCATTGGCAATGTGAGGTCACAGCATTCAGTCGGCAGCAGCTTTCTCCTCCCATCCAAGCGGAGGTGCCGCAGTTGCCAGAGTGTACACGAAACAGAGGGTGGATGCAAGAACCACCCGCCTTGAAGTTGTACAGGAAAGCCCTGCATACGATTCCAGACACGACCAGATGCTTTCGAGATGTCTCCCTAGATGCCCTCTCGGTGATTGACATGTTTGTTGATGGCACAGGCTTGGAACCAGGACTTCCATGTGCAAGGTTGGTTGCATGGGGAGTCATTGTTGCCGGCCCCACGACTCAAGACAGCGCTCAGCGATTGTCATCAGGGGGTGTCCCTGGCCAATGGCAAACCGTGGCACGGGCAGAACTGATGGCACTTCTGTCGGCCATAGCATTCGCTGTCACATGTTCAAAACCAGTCCGCATTTGGAGTGATAACCAGGCAGTGGCCAATCGGGCCCATGCAATCAGTACCAACATGTTTTCGGTCACCAATAAAATTGCTGATCATGACTTGTGGCAACAGGTTGCAGATTTGCTGGCTGGAGCACATGATGTCACATTTCAACAGATCAGATCACACCAATGTATCGACTCGCAACCGGAGTGGAAGCAGTGGGCTTTCATTCATAATAATCTGGCAGATGTCGAAGCAGCCCTGGCTCTTGAAGAGCTCCCGACTGAAGTGATCACGCTGCAACAACAGGTCGCGCGAGAAGTGAAAGCATGCATACATTTGCGTGATGAGTTGCACCAACACTTTATCAGGGTGGGCACATGTTCCATTCAGCAGCTGCAAACAACACCTGAGGTCGTCGAAGCAAGTTCCCCTCCTGTTCACGGTGAACCTGTTGATTTTGCCCGTGTGGCAGATACCGTAATGTTTGACGCGCCCGCCAACCTGCGCTTTGTGGGGGTTAACAGAGTACTGGATTGGCTTCGTTCCTTGACAGCCCCAGGGGAACCTCGGGGCTTTGTGAGCTGGTATGAGCTCCTGTGTGACTTTCAACTTACAACTGGCATTTGGGGAGTGGAGACTACTTCTACTCATTCGAACTGGCAACTGGTATCCAGAGGGGTGGTATACGATGGGGCCAGAATGTGCCGACTGCTGGCGTGTTTGCTTACCAGGATGATCAGACTCAGCACACCTCAATTTAAACCAATTTTTGGGCGCCCCAACCATTCAAAGTTCCAATGTTGGACCATGGGGATTCTGGTGAATTTATCAAAGCGAGCACGGAGAGATCTTGACACTTGGCTTCAGGCTGCCTTGGGGGATCGACAGATATCTTCAGTGAGTGTGTTTGCTACCTTACCACCAGCTTCTCTACACGTCCATCCATCAGCTACTGCTTCAATGCGAGGTGGCCTTCATCGCTACTGGTGAAGTAGGAGTCGTTAGTGTTTTCCGCTTAGGCTGATGCACTGACTCTGCTGACAAAAGGGCGTGACAAAAGGGTTTTGACCCACAGCCAATTAAGACCTACGTCGGCCACGCCTGCCTGTATTGGTGGAATTGTTTGTTTGGTTGACTATTTTGTTGATAACCAGTTAGTTGGTTCGTTCAGCGGTACATATCCAGATCGACCAACTTGCAGCCCATGATATTTGGAGGGAGGAAATGTGTGTTTTTTGTTGAGAAACTAGGCGTGATATGAAACTTGGGATCTCCCATGAATGGCTAGTTCCAAGGGATGATGAGATGAACAGCACTCGCGGATGATCAACAATAAGGATAATCATCACTCCACTGCCACTTGAACACAACTAATTGTATAGTCATCATCAATGATTCGTCACCACTAATTAAGCAATGATTATTATGATCCATTACCAAGTGATCATCATCACTCATCACTATTTATTCATCAGTAAGCAACAGTGATCAAAAATCCATGGGAAATGGATCCCCCATCTCAGCACCTTTCAGACTTTGATGGTTGACCATCCAACAACTCCGTGGTTCTTGGCCTTGGGAATCATTTCCATCACAGATTGATTCGATAGGTTGGTCGAGTGGTTGGATTCCCAGAGATCAGTAGTTGGTGAATGGTTAGAAAATTGTTGGTTAATGGCTGGTTAATGGCTGGTTAATGGTTGGTTAATGGTTGGTTGGCTCATGGTTGGTGTGAGATTCCCAGGTAGATCATCTCCCAATGAATCCTAACCATCCTCAGTTCCTTGTTTTGAGCATGGCAATGCCGTGGACTTCGCAGATCAGAGCGTTCTGACTGATGGGTTTGCGGCGCTTCTTCGACCACCTGCTGAGCACTTACAACGAACAAGAGACATCCCATGATGCCTGCGCTCTGCTGGCGGCACGCTAGTACAGACCTAGCAAATGGGGGTCCCATGCAATTGATGTGGTAATCCCAACAAGTTTCGTGGTTAACCACTTTGATATACGCAGCAGTTCTCCATCAGCGGTTTATCCTAGTGGAAATTTATCTTTAACCATCTGTCCATGTTGCTTTGGATCTCATTGTGTAAGTGTGTACCATTTTTTGACGGCTTAACAAGTACTAAGCATGCGGACATCAACCACTCCCCGTATCATTTGCCATCATTTGATCATTATATATTTACCCATCATTGGCCACGATCAAGCTGCATTTCAGCATCATAATGAACCGTTTGTTTGACCGTATTACTGGCCGGCCATTCACCAACCAATACCAATCATTGAATCACCAACGAGCCTAAACATCAAGTAACAATCAAGACACCATCACTTGTCCATCATTGAAACCATAAAAAAAAACAGATCATCCCCAACCAGCACGAACCATCATCAATTAACCAACATCAACGCCATCAGATTGGTCGGCGCACCTCATCGACCTCCGTCAGCAGGCTGTCAGCTGAAAGCTCAGCAGCTACACATTGAGCCCGAGCCCGGGCCAACGGCACGGCTTCCAAGACGTGGGCACAGCCGGGGCACGGTTGAACCGATGGAACGGTAATGGTCGGATATGGTTGATCTTAGAATAGGGTCCCTCCCAAAAAAAAGTTGTTTAATCAAGAAACCCTAATTGAATAGATGTAACTACTAACAATGGTAGATGTAGCGATGAGCAGTAGCTATTTGCTCACCCAAAATAAGTGGTTTCATCAAGAATGATTAGCATGGGATGATTGGGGTTTTGTACCCCTATTTTGAGAAACACCTGCATATAGCCTCAATCTTTGTTTCCTGTCAATAACTCAACATTCTATCAAGATACAAATTTTGGAGGCTTTGCATCAACCACCTTCACAAACATCTGATGTTTCAACTTACCAAGTGCTGCGAATCAGTTGGTGAAGATTCGCCAAGTTGCCAGTTGCAGCCATCACTGGTGATTACCCCCTTTATAGATCCCAGCTACACACTCGTATAGACTCCAGCTATGCACCCTAGCTACATCAGTTGTATCTACAATAAGTGGCGACTAGCCCTGCTTTCATTCTGAGCGATCAAGATTGACCGCTTCTGGTGACTTCCATCAACCTCCAGCTATAACCACCGCTACCAACAGCCATAGCACTACCCTTACCACAAAATAATCTGGTATCTACCACAACTGATGATTACTCCAGCAGCTCTATGGTCAACTAACTATACCCTCCACTTGGCAATAGCTTTACACCAACTACAAGTCTTGCATGGGCACGCTCCCCAGCAACCCACGGCTAAGGCAAACAATCACAGCTAAACAGTTCAATCATTCAGCATTTCCACCATTTGTAACCATGATTGCGAAAATTTCAGAACCATTCCTAACTATCATTAAACATTATAATATCAACCATCATTAACAATTACTAACTATGACTGAGAGCCATTATTAGCTCTTATTAGCAATCCTTAACAAATAGATCAACCACTATTTACCATTACAAACCATTATTGACAATTGTTAGCCAATATCAGCCATTCCTAATTATCATTTACCAATATATCAACCATTATCTACCATTATCTTCTCCCCTTCTCTTCAACCAATTTCAACCATAATCCACTATTATCAACCATTCAATATCAACTCCCCATATAGCTATTATTGGCAATCATTCACCAATTATAATGGTCCACTAGTAGATAATTCATTCTATTACCAATTATTATCACCAATTCATTAACTATGACTGAGAACCATTATTAGCTATTGTGAACAATCCGTAACCAATTTCTGGCTGGTGGTTTCTAGTTATTACCAATCATTAAAAAATGATTATCAACCATTCTATCTTTACCAATGATTAAATAAAATACCAATCCTTAACCAATTATCCAACATCAACTCCCAATATAGATGCATTACTACCAATTATCATTACCAATTGGTTTTTATTAGCAATCATTCACCAATTATAATGGTCCACTAGTAGATAACTCATTCTATTTCCAATTATCATTACCAATTCATTAACTATGACTGAGAACCATTATTAGCTATTGTGAACAATCCGTAACCAATTTCTGGCTGGTGGTTTCTAGTTATTAACCAATTATCATTACCAATTCTATTATCACTAATTAATGATTATTACCAATTCTCCCTTCTCCAAGGCCGTTCCCCAGGTCTGTTCTTTGCTGGTGCGTCTCCCTGCGGGCGGCCGCTTGCAACGGCGCTTCGACCGCACCATGCTGGTGCAGGAGGCACCAAGCCGTGGCGCCACACCCGCCACGGCCGTGGCTGGGGGGGGGGGGGAGCCGGTGAGCGAGCTTGGGGCAGTCTGGGTGGCTAAACCATGGTTTGTGACGCTGGTTTCTTTGAACGTAGTGACATACTACTAGATCAGACACACTGCAAGTAAATCACCAAAAAGTGTACTACCACAGGCCCCTACTCTCTTGCTCAAACTGTGAAGGTGATAGTTCGATTGTGATGAATTTTACATTGTAACGAGTAGTGCTTACACTCGGTTGACAACAATGACTATGACTGATTCTACAACTTGATGATGATGCGAGTGGCAGGGATCAAATGGTCTCATGTTCTGTCTGAGCTGAGGTGATTGGGTCAGATAATAGCAATAATGATAATAATGATAATAATGATAATACTAGTACTACCACAATCAAATGGTCCTTGTAATGTGATAGCATGTGATAGCTTCGTATTATGAAAATATGATCGTTTTCATGCTTAGCAATTTGAATCATGGCTACTTAAAACATATTAAACTCTTTATCCAGCAGCAGGTGTCGTAATTCCATTCCACGGTACTACCTCATGGTCAATAGTGGTCAACGACGGTCAATGATAGGACAATCATGCTCAGTGATTGTCAGGATCTTAAAGAAGCTGCCAGCCATCATCACGAACGAAGGTTGAAAACCATCAGGGTTGCCGGAAGCAAAACTTTCACCCAACCGAACAACCCCCACAGCATGACTGATGCACAAGTCGGGTGACGGCACGCCGCGTCAGGTGTTGAATTGGGTCGAGTCTGAGCGGCTTGAATGGCAATTGCGATGGCAATCAAAGGATTAGAGAACTTGATGTAGCTATAGGTCAATATTAACCAACCAACCAATGGTTAATGGTTAATAATAGGGGATAACAACTAGCAACCATAGGGATATACCAGCTATATATGGCTATAGGTCAATATTAGTCAACCAATTAATGGGGGACAATAACCTACCAATAAAAGGGAAAACAGCCTGGTTAATGATGGGGAACGAGGGGTACGGGCTGAACTGACCCACAGCCATGTTTCATTCATGTTTGTTGAATGTTTCTGAGTGTTCATGATCCCTGATCATAAACAATTTTAGAGGACATTCCAACTCTCTCTCTAAATATACTCATTTGTATATATATATATATACAAATCTGGATGCGGGGCAATATGAAACAACAAGTAATAAGCTGGTTAATAACACTAGGGGATAATGACCAACAATTCTAGAGGATATGCCAACCATATATGGGGCCCATGTTTCACAGAGTGAACTGCTGAACTTCAGCCTTTGGGATCAAGCTCGTTGTATGGAACGGCCCTTAGCGATTGGTAGTGCTTCGGGGGCCCTTACCACCTTGGTCCTAAACTTGTTGAGGAATCTTGCCATTGAAACCCCTCTCGAGCCAGTAATCGCTCATTGCCTTGAGTGCCCAGATCCCATCCAGTTTGAAGATTTCCCATATCTCATCTTTGCTGCTGGTGTAGTAGTGGGGGTACTCCTGGGACCTTTGCTGGATATCTGTTGGCTAGTGAGGCAGAGGTGGCGTAGATTCATCTTCAGGCAGTTCAGTAGGGAACAGCAAACTAGGCTCCTGCACAAGGTTCTTGAATGAGTGTCGGGTCAGCCAGCGACGCATTGCTTGAAGAGGTTCGATTGCTGCGAGCTGAACTCAGGCAACTGACGGTTCGAGTGGATTCGCAGGCAGATCAGATTGTCGAGCTTCGGCAGTTTCAAGAGGCATCTGCATTGTCCAGTGTAGCCGCAGTTACTGTGCAGCCGGATAGTAGTCAGGCCAGCATTCCAGCATCCGTCGTTGCATCCGAGATCGATATCTTTGATCCAAGCACCCTCGAACGACCGGAAGGACCAACTCCATACCCCTGGAGTGAGAGAGAGCAGGTCGCCAGAGACATAGGTTGCTTTCTAGCGAAGTGCCTAGCAGGAGAGAACCGAGGATCGTCAGGCAGGAGCCGTTTGCAAAGGTTGCCCAGCCAAGTGTACGTGGTTGTCAAAGAGGTTTCAGGAGCAGTTCATCGTAGGCCAGCATTGATCTTCACCAAGTTCAGTGACGTCCGTGCCTGCTGCCAGTCTGGTAGCTATTGGGGGGACAGTGCCTTTGTAGGATTGCCATCAGTGTACGAAGCCAGGATTGCTGTCCAGGTCAGTGGTTGCCATTGGCCTAGGAAGGAGGAGCAATGATGAATGGAGAGGATGAGGTAGGAGAGATCGATGCCCCCGACTCTTCTCAAATCCCAGAGGGGCAAGAGGCTGAGGATTTGGTAACAGCACGGGATTTTCTCGTGTTCGATGGTGAGCACACCGACCCACTCTACAGACCTGGTCACCTCACTTTGGCCAGTGGTGCGACGGTGACTGTCATTGCTGTTGCTGAGGTTGATAATCGATTAGTGGTAGCTGTCCCTGAGACCGTTTGGCATCGAAACACGTCCAAACGTCTTTTGCCAGCCAAGAGTTTTACCAAGCCTTCCCTGTGTGCCGTAGCAGGATGCTTCGCCGATGTCCGCCAAGAGGAAAGCGACATAGTCGAGCAGCTCCGTGTTTGGATCGGTTATCTTTCGAAGAAGTTGGAAGGACTGTGGAGGATCAAAGCCAGCACAACTTCGGAATTTCCGAGGATCGGCCGGTCCTTCCTTACGGGCCAGCCCTAGTGGAAGCAGTGAACGAACACTACACTTTCCTCACTGCAGGATCCGAGGTCCCTCCCAAAGGAACAGAGGCAAGTCGAAGGATAGACCAGTTAGAGCAGATGATGATTCGAATGCAGCAGAGTTTGGATCAAGTTTTGGAAGGTCAGGTGCAGAAGCCTGTCCCGAAGAAGCCGAATGTGACAAGTGCAGCACCTCGAGTCACCATTTCTCCGGACCGACCTTCGGCCCTCAAGAAGACCGGCTCTCAGACTCAAGCCTTGGGTCTGGACAATGGTACCGTTCAGGCCGCCCTGGCCGCCGGTATCCCTATGGAGCACATCGAAGAAATGGGAGCTCTGTTGAAGTCGAAGCCCAGGACTTTGCCCGAAGTTCCACGCAGGGTAAAGAAGACAGTTGGGCCCTTGGAGGAGACCGAAGACGAAGGCGAAGAGCCAGGGGAAGAAGAAGAGGTCATGTCCGAGCCCGCCGGATCTGGAGGAGCAGGACCTTCCAGCATCGAGGAAGCCATCAAGCACCTGACCACTATAGTCGCTCGGGTTACGGAGACCAAGAGCCAGAAGGATTCCTTGGAGGCTATCCTAGACGGCGGAGGTGGACTTGCCTCCCATACCGACGGGCAATCCTCAGTGCCCAGTCTCAGGAAGAACTCTGCAGCACTTCGCGCTCTTCAGAAGTGCCTGAAGGAGAATCCCAAGTACATCTACCAGACCATCGAAGGTTTGTTGCAGAGCGACTTCCAAAGCAGAGCAGTGGCTCCAGGAGAACCTTTAGCAGCTGGAACCACGGTGCGGGGATGGTTGACCTCGAGATCGAGGATTCAAAACTACACCAACCTGGTGAGATGGTCATGGGCGGTAGGAGGTATATGGGACAGCCTCATTCGTGGGGCAGTCGAAGAGGCCAGAGCTCGTTGTGCCCTTCTGATCACGGCTGCCGATCAGTCGGCCATAGATCAAGGGTCATGGATCATATCCTCAGTGAGCCTGCTGGAGCCGCCTGCTCCTTACCATGCATTCGCCCATCACCAACAGCCCAGCCAGCACGAGACACAGCACAGCGCACTCCTGGAACCTCGTTGGGCCGAAATCTTTCTAGGTCACTTGAAGGAGATCGACTCATACAGCGAAGCAAAGCGAAAGCTGGGAAAAGGACCCACAAACAAACCAGGAGGAGAGGAAAGCACCAGTGCAAATCCATCGAAGCCAAAACCCAAAGCCAAGAGCAAAGGAAACAAAGGACAGGAGAGCAAGGAAGGGAAGGAGGCCAGTCATGCGGCCCCCCCGGCCTCGTAGTAAAGCCCGTGCCAAGCGGGGAGGGTTGTAAGGTTGGACCGCCTTCTCCGGATGAACACCATAGCCAACCAAAAATAATTCATGTGCCTGGCTCGACAGCACCTACGTATAAAGTTGAAGCCCAGTTTTGCCTGTTGTTGAGGCTCCTCTTGAAGCAGCGGTGCAGGTTGAGTTCTTTTGCCAAGAGTTTTGTAGCCCGATGTTTTCTCCGTGACCAGTGTCATAAAGCAGCTTCCTTGGATGTGTTCCCCATGCCTTTGCCATACCCTGAAGTGTTTCGCAAAGGGGGTGTCCGTACCGATCCTGAAGGTAACCGTAAACGTTGTGTAACTGCCTTGGTGTGTAGTCTCAACTACCTGTACCTAAACAAACCCAAGAGGTGCAGTTCGGAAGTCAGGTTGGTAGGCCCTTTGAGCCCTTCGCAGTGGGAGGCAGTTCGCAGGCTTGAACATCTTAGTGAAGCTTGGTTTTCTGTTTCACCCGTTGGTCCTGCTGAGATGGGACGTGCAGCCGGCAAGGTCGAATCCATTCATGCACGACTCACTGCTCTTTCCTCACAGGCCGAGACCTTGCTGAAAGACGGGCAAGGTTATTTTTCCAAGAACTCAGTCCAAGTAGATGAACCAGGAGTCGAGCATTTTGCAGTCGGCGAACCGATTGGCGCAGTGCCAGATAGTGGGATGAGCACCTTCAAGCCCATTGATCCTGCTAGGCTAAGTTTTGTTGGGAAGCCATCTTTTGATCCAACTCCGTATCTAGACCCCATCAGCCAGTTCATCTTCAATGACCCGTTGCGATATAGGACCCCTCCGGAAAAGTACCAAGGGAAGATTCCTAAACTTCGAGTTCATTGTAGTCGCAATCAAAAGATTAGGCTGTTCGAACTGTTGGATAGTTGTGACAGGATTGCCTTCTTCGAACCACATCAAGTGACCGAAGCTTTTGGAAGTGGCCTCTTCAGTGTCTGTAAGGACTTGGAGCGGGATCGGATGATCCTTGACTCCAGGGGGGCAAACCTTTTAGAAGAACCGCCGCAAAGGTGGATCCGTTCGCTTGCCAGTGGAGAATCACTGACCAGGCTCGTTCTAGAGCCCGATGAGCAATTGCTAGTGTCCGGAAACGACTTGAGAGATTTTTACTATCTTTTCAAAACCTCCAGCTCTCGTGCACGTCAGAATGTTCTAGTTGGGTCAGTGAACAGCCGAGAAGTCTCGCACCTTAGATCAGTTCCTCGGCATCTTAGCGAAAGTGGGCTCCTGTTCGGAGCCTTGAACACGTTGGCGATGGGTGACTGTCAGGCCGTTGAGTTGGCCCAAAGTTGTCATCTCAGTTTAGCTTTCCAGCATCATGTAGTCCAAAGTAACAACCTTCTTACAATGAAAAAGCCCATCCCCAGGGGAAAAAGTTTTGCAGGGTTGATTATTGACGACTTCATAACTTTTGCCAAAGTAGGTTGGGATACCATTCCTGGGTCCAGTCCAGGAGCAGAAGCTTCCGATCAAATGCTTGAAGTGTACCGCCAAGTAAAGCTCATCCCAAATGAGAAGAAGTCCTTCAGAGACGATGCAGACGCAAGTTTCTGGGGAGTTCAGTTAGACGGCAAAAAGGGAACCATTCGAGGATCCCTCAAGAGAGCAGTTCCCTTGATGGGATTGATCCTTCAACTTGTGCAGTGTGGCCACAGCACCGGACATTTGATGCAGATCATCTGTGGATCCTTGATATCGTTGTTCTTGTATCGCCGTCGTTTCCTCTCCTTGCTTGACCCAATTTTTGCCAGCTATCGCAGACGGAAACCTACAGAGATCTTTCGTTTAAGCGGAGAAGTCATTAGTGTTCTTTTGATTTGTGCCTCATTGTTGCCAGTGACGGTAACCAATCTTAGAGCAACCGCTCCCGACAGAGTAGGAGCCAGCGATGCTAGTAATTGGGGGGAAGCTGGTGTTGTAGCAAAAATTCCCAAAAGCTTTGGAAAAGAGCTCTTGCGACATACCCTGCAAAAGAACATATGGGTTAAGTTGCTTGCTCCAGCAGATGCGTGGCTTCGAAGTCACGATCAGCTTCCTGCCGATGAGGAAGTCCCGGAAGCTGGAACAGAATATAAGAGTAATCCACTATGGGAATTATGTGCAGCAGGCCTCCATTATGATTTAGTTTTCGCCAAGCAAAAACAGGGAAACAGACATATAAACATAGGTGAAGTCAGATCTGCTTTGAAACTGGAACAGTGGCTCTCCAATAAAAACCCTTCTTCTCGCCACATCATTGGAATGGACTCGCAAGTAGCTCTAGGTTGTTTAGTCAAAGGCAGATCTAGCTCTGCCAGCCTGAACGCGGAGCTTGCACGTAGCATCCCAAACATGATTTGCTCTGACAGCTACCTTGAATGCCTTTATTTCAGTACTAAGCTGAACAGGGGGGATGACCCCACCAGAGGCCGGCAGATTCGCAAGCCGGATCTCGAATGGCCGAGGTGGTTTCAAGAAGTCTGTGAGGGTGAATTCCGTTCTTTCGATGCTTGGCTTGAAACGTATGGGTTGGATGATCATAGTGTAGCTGACTTACCACCTATGTCTGAGCTAGCCCCTTCTTCGTATAAAGCCGACACAGCAGATACAGGCGGTTCAGGCTCTCTGGGTCCTTCACCAGGTCTGCAGCGTCCAAGCCAGCCGGTGGATACCAGTTCTCCTGTAACTGCTGCAGACTCGCAAAGTGATGAGGTAGACGAAAGTAGAATGCGTGAGACTAAGCATACCCCCACGCCAAAAGTAAGTAGGTGTACAGATGATCCTTCACTCCTTAGCCCCCTCGCTCGAGAAGCCTTGAAAGAGATGAAACTTTCCCTTTTTCAGTTGCCTAAGGGAATGAGCTTCCCTCCCGAGAAGCCTGGGTTTCTTGATCTCTTTTCGGGACAGCGTGGAGTTGCCAAAGCTTTAGCACAGCTAGGACACTGGAGCATTTGCTTTGACTTGGAACACGGTGCTGATGAAGATCTGATGGATCCTGCTCTTCAAAAGAAGCTCAAAAACCTTGTTCGTCTAGGTTGCTTTCTGGGAGGCGGAGGTGGACCCGTATGCACTAGTTTTAGCACAGCCATAACACCTCCAGTGCGTAGCAAAGAAGAGCCATACGGACGGAAAGATGTCAGTGCTAACATGGCCCAAAAATTACTCGAAGGTAATGCCATGGCTTTGTGGGTTTTCTCCTTTATAGATTACATGCTTTCCTTAGGCCTTGTAGTGTGGATCGAAAACCCAGGCACTTCATGGATGTTTAGACTCCCGGAGTGGTTTGCCTTGCAATCTAAATATCCTAGTCTTCAGTTTTGGACAGTGGACTATTGCCGTTTTGGAACTAAGTGGCGGAAACGCACACGATTTGCTTTAACCAGCTCTCTAGCAGGGAGCAAAATGCTTTGTAATGGCTGCAAAGAGCATCAACTGCTTCGCGGCCGTTCGCGTGTGCATAAGCAAAGCTGGACTCGAGTAGCTCAAGCTTATCCTAAGGGATTGTGTTTTAAACTCGCCCATGATCTGAACGCATCCGTCGCTTCCAAGCCTCACCACTTTTCCGTAGCAGCCTGTGCTAAGGTGACCAATTCGAGGATTGGCGAAGCGGACCATCCAGGTCCTCGACGAGCTCCTACAGCTAGAGTTGGAGCCCTCGACCAGGTACCTCTCGTCGAACCTCGTACTCTTAGTTTGCAGGCTCGTGTGTGGGAGGGGTTTCAGAGTTGGTTAACTGATGGACTAAGTGTAGATGCCGTAGAATCAGCCATGGCTCACCCTGCGTTGCTGGTCCTGTTGTTGCAGCGATATGGCTGCTACCTCTATGAGAACGGGAAAGCGTTGTACCTCTTTCGACATCTTCTGGTATATGTTCAACAAACTTTCTTCCAGACGCGTCCTTTGATGGGTCCTTGCTGGCAGTTGGTCACGAAATGGGAAATTCAGGAGCCTCCGACTCACAGAGTACCGATACCTTGGGTAGTGTTCAAGGCTATGGTCTCTACAGCCTTGCTTTGGAGATGGGACCGTTTTGCAGCTATTCTAGGTTTGAGCTTTTTCGGAATCGCACGCCCTGGAGAACCCTTGAGGGAGTATCGAAGCAGCCTTTTGCTCCCCTCTGACCTTTTGCTGGAGCAGGATAATCTTGCATACCTGCGAATCAATCATCCCAAAACTGGTCGACGTGGTGGTGGTAAGATTCAACATATCAGTGTATCGCACGAGCCCTTCATTCATTTTCTGGAACGAGTGTTTCGAGAACTGCCTAAGTCAGAGCGCCTTTACGATTGTTCTGCTAGTTCCTTCAGGCGCCGGTGGGATGCAATTCTGAAAGCGCTTCTGATTGATCGTCGTTTTCAACTGACACCAGGCGGCCTCCGAGGTGGAGGCTGTGTACATGCTTTTCGAACTCATGGCGATTTGCCCCTTTTGTTATGGCGCATGCGAATCAAACATTTGACTACCTTAGAGAATTACCTTCAGGAAGTTTTGGCGGACTCCGTTGTCCCAGCCTTTTCCCCTACTGTTCGTGACCGAGTTCAAGCAGCTGCCGCTCTTTTTGATTGGCTTCTTGCTGCTCCCCGAAGATCGCTGCCCGGTTCTGCCCCAAGGAGCTTGAGTGTCGAGTAGAAACCACCAACCTGCTCGGCCTAGGCCTTGGCCCGGTCTTAATGGCGGATGTTTGTACGATCAACAGCTCTTTTGGCCATCTGGAACCTTTCATTTTTCAGCTTGTGCGACTTCATTGCTGCCCTTTTCTAGCTGGATTTCTCGAGAGGTGATGCCCACTACATCGCTGTGGATCAGTTTCGTGAAGCTCTAATGATCGGGCTGCAGAAAAGGATGCCTGCAGCGAGTGCAAGTTCAGGGTTGAGAAGGAGGTTAAACATGGGGCCCATGTTTCACAGAGTGAACTGCTGAACTTCAGCCTTTGGGCCCGCCGCCCCCGCCCTGGATGTTTGTACGATCAACAGCTCTTTTGGCCATCTGGAACCTTTCATTTTTCAGCTTTTGCGACTTCATTGCTGCCCTTTTCTAGCTGGATTTCTGAGAGGTGATGCCCACTACATCGCTGTGGATCAGTTTCGTGAAGCTCTAATGATCGGGCTGCAGAAAAGGATGCCTGCAGCGAGTGCAAGTTCAGGGTTGAGAAGGAGGTTAAACATGTCTATGGGTCAATATTGACCTACCAAAAAAGGGGGCAGATGAACATTGCAATAGTCAGATGGTTATTTGAGAATGTGCACCAGGGGTACCAGGGCTTGGACCCACAACCAGATGTTTGGTAACCAAAGAATGGTTTTCTAGGGCACGACTCCTAAACGCCAGGGAAACCATGAGCGTGTGTTGTTTAAAGCAGGACATGGCATTTGGCAACGGTTTGAACAGGTTTACGATTTGGTGGACAACGCCTAGTCAGCTGAATTTAGGTGATTTGATAATATGAGAGATTCCGCTTCTTGGGTCTATAAGAACCTATGATGACAAGTAATGAGTTGCTAAATCGTGGTTAACCAATAGTCAACTCAGTCATTTCACAACTAATCGTGTCAACCTTGGTTAAGTAATTTGTTAACAATGGTTCTCATCATTCTTAACCACAGAGTTACTTGTCATTGTCAACGACATAACCAGCCACATATTTCACCATTCATCACTACTCAACTCAGATGAGCTCACCATCGCAGCCCCTGCTCAACCACCTGGTTGCGAGTCAACGTCCCAAGGCAACACGAATCCAGATCGATCCTTGTGGTGGGGGCCAGGGATCACCCACAGCCATGCATTCTGCCGCATAGTGAACAGGATGAAATCAAAATCATGATTCGCATGATTTACATGACTCTTCAACAAGCTTGACACTTGTGGTGTTTCTCATTTTCTGAAGCCTTTGCGGTTCAATTCGCCGATTGATCAGCCTGGATCATGGCGCTCAAGCTGAAGTATCTCAACACGTTCATTGACGTGGTAGAACCCGTTGATTTCGAGACTACTTCTGCACGTGCACAAAGCCTACCTTCAACGCCAACCAAACGTGGCGGCGAGGGGTGTAGTGAGTGGTACCAGCAGGAGCTGCTGCTCAACCTCCCAATGGTTGTTTGGTTGGTGGTTTTTAACATTTTTGATTTTCCATCGTAACTATTAACAACAATTACTTGGTTGGTTAATGTTTTTCATAGCTTTTGAAACCACCAACCAGTTTCAACTTATAAAGCCCTTTTACAAGCACTATAAATCCTATGAACTTACGGTTGTAACCACTATAAACCCTATAAACTGTGGGTCGTAAACTCTATAACCCTATAAAACTGATGGTTACAAGCCTTATTAAAACCTCTATGAAGCCCATAAACTTACGTTAACAGCTGCATGGTGTTCAGCTGATCAGGAGGAACTGCATGTCCGTGGCCTGTCTGACAAGCTGCAGACGTTGACCATGAGGACCCTGAAGGCGCCAGACGGTAGACGGTGGTGGGTCACGGGAACGAGTCCGAGCGCTGGGGGGTTTCAAATGCTTGGGGACGGTGGTTTGAAGTGGTTGGTTCATGGGAGAAATACTTATTTTAGTGGGTGGTTAATGGTAGTTAGTAGTCAATACTGGTTGAATGGTTGGGGAACAGGGTTTTATAGGGGGTTGAACCATTTAAAATTGTTGATCATAGGGGATAACGCTCAACAACAATGGTTAAAGAACTACTGCTTGGTGGTTTTAGATCTTTTTTTGTTCCCTAGTATTTACAGATGATTGGTTGGTTGACTAATATTTTTCATAGGGGTTGAAAGCGCGAAACCAGCATAAATGGGAGAGCCCAAGTAAGAATATCTTCCAAATACTGGTTGAAGTAGTGGTTCATACAGGTTACTCTTTATATCATATCATATCATATCAATGATTACTGCGGGGCTTCCGTGCCAGCAACAATCAACAATGGGTAGTACAGCTCCCAAAGATCTACATGTGTGGGCGTAAATCACCAGCTTGCTGTTATTGAAGTGGGAGTTGTTCTTTTTTCTGGGTATTTTTGTCCAAGCCAGCCCTTAGTCTAGATCTGATACCAGACTATTAGGATGATAATTCTACTAATCCCCTGCTTTACAATGGCAAGGTTCGCTGATCAATAGTGGTTCATAGTGGGTAGTAGTGGTGGCTGATTGGGGTTAATCACATGGCTTGAGGTGAAATCTTGGTTCGTGACCACCACCCATCGTTTACCAACCTCACATCATACCCAAACTGCTGAGGTGTCAGATCCTTGCTTCAACCATGACTATTACCGGCTGGTGTTTCTAAACATTTTTTTTCCCTAGTAATCATTAACAAATGGTTGGTTGATGTTGGTTGACTCATATTTCACCACCAACCAGATTAAACAAGGCTTGCCATTCTTGCAACGAAGACCTCCTTCACAGCGAAACGTGACGTCGCCCAGGCTGCCGTGGAAGCAGTGCCTTTGCAACAAAGGGTCCCCATGGCCGAAGAAGTGAATCTTTCAGGCGAGGGATTGGATCAGCGGCATGAGCTGCGCCACTTGTTATTGCTGCTGTGGCGGTTGTGGTGTTGCTGCTGCGGTTGTTGGTTAATGGTGGTGAATGATGGTTAATGATGCTGATGTCGTGGGCATGTGTGTTTTTACAGTTGCAGTTGTAGATTCACGTCGTTGTTGTTGTTGTTGTTGTTGTTGTTGCTCCTGTTGTCATTCACATGGTTGTCGTCAGATTTGTTTTTGTGTTCCTTCATGCACTTTCTGTTCTTCATTGTTTTATAGAGATGATTAGTCATGGTGCATACTGTTGATACTAGTAGTCCCGCACAACGCGGTGGCGGAAGTTTCGAGAATAAAGAGCCTATAGGGGACAGGGTTGGCTGAGATAAATTGATTGCAGAACAATTCACAGAAGGAGCCAGAAGCGTTTAGATGTTTTGTGACTGTTTTTGTTCTTCACTGTGTTTGTTTTGGTGTTTGCTGGCATGCTTTTGTTTGCTGTTGTTGTTTCTCTCTTGGTGTTTTTCTTTGCTGGTGTTGTTTATCTCCTGGCACGCTTTTTCCCTGTGCTGGTGTTGGCTTCTCTGTGTTTTTTTTTGCTAGCGATGTTTTTTTTGCAGTTTTTTTGGTTTGTCTTGTTTCTTTGCTGGTGGTTCTTCTATGTTGTTATGTTTTTCTCCAGGTGTTTTTTTTCTCTCCTTGCTCCTGATGAGCTTTTTTGCTGTGTTTCTTTGCTTTGTTTCTTTTTTTCCCTTCTGGTGCTATGTTTTTCCCTGCTTGTTGTTTTCTTTGCTGGTGTTTTTCTCCGCGTCTTTTTGTCTCCTGTTTCTATCTTTTTCTCTGCTGCTTATTTTTTTGTTGGTGGTTTTCTTTGATGTTTTTCTTCGCTCGTGTGGAAGTAGTTCTATGTCCGGAATTGTATGTGCCAACCAACTACATGCTGTGAAGTGGGCTCCAACTTCGCCTTCAACGGAGCGTGTCGAAATAATCCCGTAATTCCTACAGCCTTTTTTCATGCCTGGCCGCCAAAAACCACGTAATTCATGGCTTGGTGCAATTGCCAGGAAAGGGATGGAAAGGACACTGTACTTGTGCTCAGGGTAGCTTTCGGGTTGAGCCTAGTGAACTAGCAGTGATATGTTGTGATGGTTTGCTTGTTGTCAACTGGTTGGGTTTCGCTCAGGCACTGGAGTTTCGCTTTCAGAGACGAACATTGGAAGTGCGGGACATCCAGAACTATGCTGTCGTCCTTGCGTTCACTTCCTTCATGGCCAGTGCCGTGATGGCACCGACTGCATGTTTTGTCATGAGGCGGGCGCACTAGTGACCTGTAGGCCTGCAGGTGTGATTTGTTTCAAATGATGACATCAAATTGACAGCCAGAAGATAATGCTTTAGATTCGCCATTCAGCAATCGGCTTATATCACTTGCCATTGGCCTGGTACCGTGGTTAGCCGCTCGGGGATTCCCACCTTGAAGTTGATGATGCCTCGGAGATCACCTTCACCAGCGTGAAAACTGATCCCCCCTGCGAGGTTCATCCAAGGAAAGAGGCCAAACTCGACAAATCACAGCGGAAGATCATGCAGGACCTTTCCAGCCAGCAATGTGCAGCTCTGATCTTGGACTTCGTGAAGTCAAGGCTGGCAGAGATGGCGGGAGTTGGGAAATGCTTGGTGAGTTGCTTGGAAGAAGAATCAGCACAGCAGGCTTTCGCTGGTTCAATTTCTTCATTTGAATTTCGTCGTCTTCGGAAGACACTTTCTCACATGAATGTGTACAGCCTCCTCGTGGTTTTCTCCAGTCGAGCTTCGCAGTATAGCAAAGAGGATCGCGTGAGGGTTGAACGTGTATTCAGGCTGGTGCAGACAATTCGCAACCAGCTTGTTTCACGCAATTGAATTCAGAGACAAGTGCCTTGGATTAGGCATCGATCTCATGTCCTTTGACGCTTTTATTATCGCTTTGTGTTGCGGCATGTGATTGCTCATGGCGGCCAGAATTGGTGCCATGAGCAATTTTGTTTTGGATAACTTCCTTTACCATTTTGAAGTGTTAGAAGTGAAATCGGAAGCGAGCCGTTTCCAGCAGCACCATGCTTCAGCAGAAGTTGAACATAGTTGAACCACAAATGACTTCCCAGCATCATTAGGACATTGAAACATTAGCAACTAGCAGAAAGCTGGCATTTGTGCGCTGTTGCTGATGAGTTGGTGCAAGTGCTGCAGACTGCGGTTACTTCTGAAGTACCGAATGGTTGCCGTTCAAGATGTCAATGTGCAAACTGATTGGTTGTTTCCAAATGGTGGTTTCTCAAAATAGGGGACCCCAAAAAATGTTGGTTTATTACTATAAATGACTATCAATGGATGATTTAGGGGTACCCCTATTTTGAGAAATCACCAAATGGTTCATGTTCAGCCATAATACCTCGGGATATCTGTGGATCAGTATCCGATGTTTCAAACATTTCTGGGAATGATGGCTTCTAATTGACTTTCTTTGGCATGGGGCAACGATGCTCACCAGCACTCTCCAACCAAGAAATGTCAAGAACATGAGTCAAAAAGCCTGAGGAGAGCAATATCAGTAAGAAATATGAAGAACAAGAAACGATTGCGCAAGTTGGACACACCTGCCGGGTAATCGTTGTTTAATCCCTTTGACTCATGTAATTGCCCAAGGAATGTTGATAGGTCCTGTCATGCCCTGTTGAGGAACCCCTCCACCTTGTATCTTCCGCCGTGTGGTTTGTGTAGTTTTCAGCTGTGCTTGATTGAATTGTTTCTTGGAGTTGGTATTCGTTGGTGTTGTCCGGGACTTCGGGGGTTGGAAGGGGTGCTCAATCTCTATAAGCCAAGCATGAACGGCTTACTGACATTGATAGATCATCTACTCATAGAAGGGCAACCTCTTTTGATTGACTGAAATTGATTGGAATCGACATGTAATTGATTGAACTCGAACCTTGCAAGCACGTTCTTTCGATAAACCGCAAAGCTATCATTGCCGTAAAGCCGGGGCCCACATTCCAGTTGACAAATTTTCACAGCCAAATGAAATGAAATGAACTGGTGTGAGTACATCAACCTTAGTCAGAAAATCCACAAGTCTTCAGATGGTTAGCTTCATGGCCTCAACTTCCATGTTGGGACAATGAATGACTGGGCGAATCAATCAGCCATTTCCACTCTGACATGACTTGGACGAGATGAACGTTTGAAGATCCGCTTGACGTGAGCTGGACGTATGAACTTGACAGTCGTGGTACAGCTATCATCAGCTATCAATTTTGGCTAGTCCTAGCAATTTTTGAATACGCTGGTCACTTCGCAAGCCCTTAGGGGTAGTGTGTCTCCACCCTCATTCCTCCCTTTGTTGATTCTGAACGGCTATGCCAAGTAGCCCATATAGCTGAAGATACGATAACGGAGGGAGTATGCGTGCCAGTTCCAAGAAACAACAAAATCAATGGCGGCAAGAACTGAAACCACCACAACAATAAGCCGACACAGCAGCATGAACAAAGAACAACAGCAATCATTACACAAATAGCAACCTGAACTTCAACCACAACAAACATGAACAAATAGTAGCAGCACTAGTCAATCATAGAACAGAAACAAAAACAAGAGGGAAGCTAGTGAATAAAGACAAAGCAACTGGAAACAACAACCGCAGAAACATGCGCATGACAGCAACAACAGCCACGACATCCTCAACGACAAACACACCATCACCAATTACCACCAAGAACAACATCACCAGCAGCAACAAAAGCAATGCCAAACCCGCCACAGCCAGCGCTGCTGCCGACCTTGATCGAGAACCACAGCACCAAGAACACACAGAAAAAAAACAAATACAACTAAATGAAAACAAGTGCGACAAAGACCTATGAAGTACACCAAAGCAACAGCATCAACACTGGCAATATTGGAACAACAACAACATCAACAAGAACAGCTTCAACAACAGCAAGGGGCACATATCGACAACACAAACCCGGAAACAGAAGCCAATGAACTCCTGATCATCGAGAAGCAATTGCAGAAACACAACCGGCACACCAACAAGGCCAAAGGGACAGCACCCAGCACGACCACGAGCACAGCCAGGAACACCAGCACCAGCACCAGCACCGCTGCAACTACCACCCCCATCCCCATCCCCACATCCGCCAACAAGAACCACAAAGACAACGTTGACGACGACGACGCCGACGCCGACGCCGACGAGGACGACCACGACCACGACCACGACCACGCCCACGATAACAACAACGACAAAAACCGCAACTTCAACATCAACTTCAACAGTAACAGCAGCAGAACACCACGACAGCCACAACAGCACCGAGAGCTGACCACGACAACAACAGCAGCAACAACACACACTAATTGATGACATTGTCAAAGCTCTGAATCAGGTCTAACTCAAAACTATCCCCAGCATGGTTGGTGGGACACCGCTCACTTTTTGCTGAGAACATCCTACCCAGATGGTCTGTGCGAAGTTCGGCCGGAGTTTCAAGACTTCGAGTGAGCCTTCTGCGTTTGATCCAACGCTCGTCCTGTGATAACCGGGGGGAGGTCATTGGAGGCCCATAAAGGTTGGTAGATTGTCAGCGGGTTTTCATCCAGTAGGGTCAGGTGTATCAGAATCCACGCAGTGGGAAACCAACGGTCACTTGGTTGTCAAGCCCGGATGAAGCATTCCCAGCATGGTTTGGTTTGATGCTTGATGGTTGATCAACAAATCAGTGGCTTCATGCAACTTGAGTCCTTCTCGAATAAGAATTGATCATTTTACATGATGATTCGATTCATTTTCGTCATTTTGGCCGGTTTTTCAGTCTCCAAAATGGTGGACCACCAGGCGACTCATCGGACGAAAAACGCGCTGGTTTGCTCATGACGAGTCCGAGGTCAACAGCCGAAGATTTGCACTTCCCCCACGAAAAATGATGGGTGGATGGTTCATAGCCACTTCATATCCCAGATGCTCCATGTATGGTATGTTTAGCTACATTTACCTATAGGATATAACCCAGTCATGAGGCATATATACCATACATGCAGCATCTGGGTATTGGTTGGTTTCAAATGTTCAGCACATCTAATTTTCCCTGGTATTTAAGATGGCCGGTTGATTGACACATGTCTTTTTCAGATAGGTTTTAATCACTCACCTACCAGATAAGCTTGATTAATATTCGCCACTGTTCGAATTACTCATTTGTGGTGTCATAATAGTGGTAATTCTCATGGTCAAAAGTTGGCCAATTACTAATATTTCAATTTTGTTTCATTATAGGTTTAAACAACTTGTGGTTAATTGATCCATGGTTAGATGAATGGTAACGCTTGATTAGCAATCATGGTACTATTGGACCATCAGAATCCAGTACCAGAGTAAGGTGTCACTGCTTTGGTAGGTCAACATCATGGCCAACCCCATGGCTAACCATGGCTAACCCAATGGCTAGCCATGGCGACCCCAACATGGTGGTGTGGACGTGTACACAGCGGTACCGTACCGCGGCTGGAGTATCCCTTCATCACACGCTGTCGCCATGGGCTCCCCGCTATATATGGTGGTTTCACAACTTAACCATGGGTGACTAATGGTTAATGATTACTAATAAGAGATGACAACCAACTATAACAGGTAATATACCAACTATAGATGGTGGCTTCTCAAGTCATATGGGTACCCTGGGCACATCATCTCGTTTCAACCATTTATAGTAGTAAACAGTGAACCAACCATTTTTAGTGGCTCCCGTGTTTTTGATAAACCTCATATAGAAGTGTTTGTACGCAAGTTTAGCCGCTGCAAACAGCTTTCCTGCCTCATTCAGACATTGAAACGTTTGTAAATGATTTAGTAAGAATGTAGAGCACTTGAAAAACTTGCATTCGCGCACCGATCCTGACGAGTTGTGGGTGCAAGCGCTGCAGACTGCGCCCACGTCCGCAGTTTGAATCGAATGGTTGCCGTTCAAGATGTCAATGTGCAAACTGGTTGGTGGTTTCAAGATTGTTCTCTTATTTTCAGCCAGAGTACCTGGGGATATCTTTGGATCATTATCCGATGTTTCAATCATTTCTGGGAATGATGGCTTCTACTGGACTTTCCTTGGCATGGGGCAACGATGCTCGCCAGACTATCCAACCAACAAATGTCAAGCAAAATAGCAAAAGTCCGAGAAACTGTTGTAGACCAATGTCATTAAAATATATGGAGAACAAGAAACAGTTCATGTAATTGCCCAAGGAATGTTGATAGGTCCAGTAAGCACTCACACTGATCTGATATGTTCCATTGTGTGCTTTTGTGTGGTTCTCAGCTGTTTCTTGGAGTGCTTACTATGGAATGATTGAATGGTTTCTTGGAGTTGGTATTATTTGGTGTTGTCCCCGGGACTTTGGGGGCTGGAAGGGGTGCTCAATCTCTATGAGCCTGGCATGAATGGCTTGCTCACATCGTATAGATCATTATTGTCATCTAGTCATAGAAAGTCCAATAAGATGACCTCATGTACTGTAACTGATTGAACTCGAACCTTGCGAGCATGTTCTTTTGATAAACCGCAAAGCTCTCATTGCCGTCACCGTAAAGCCAGGGCCCACATTATAGTCAACAAGCCAGATGAACTGGTGTCAGTGCATCAACCTCGGTCAGCAAATCCACAAGTCTTCAGATGGTCAGCTTCATCGCCCCAATGTCCATGTTGGGCCAATGAACGGGCCAATGAATGGAACAATCCACCAGCGGCCATTTCCACTGACATTTTGGACGACGTTTGTTTGAACATCCGCTCTCTTTTTGCAGGATGTTTGAACTTGATAGCCGTGGTACAGCTGGCAATTTTGGCGCAGGTCCCAGTCCTAGCACCTTTCGAACATGCTGGCCTCTTCGCAACCAGCCCGGCAGGGGTAGTGTTTCTCCACCCTCATTACTCCCTTTGTTGATTATGAACGGCTATGCCGTATAGCCGAAGGTATGATAACGCAGGGAGTGTGCTTCGCGGGTCCATAATACAACAGAATCAATAGCAGCAAGAACTGAAACCACAACAACATCAATCTGACACAGCAATAGCAACAACCACACCAACAAAAAACACAACTCAACTGCAACAACAACCACAACAT
>VSDK01021695.1:121648-132326 GCA_009767595.1 Symbiodinium kawagutii
AGGACAAAAAAAGACCCCCAGCCACAACATGACTGAGAGCTGACAACCACAACAGCAGCAACACACACACACACACGAATTGATGACATGATCAAAGCTCTGAATCAACTGGTCTAACTCAAAAAACTAGCCCCAGCATGGTTGGTGGGACACCACTCGCGTTTTGCTGAGAACACCCCATACAGATGTCCCGTGCGGAGCCTGGACAGAGTTTCAAGATTCCGAGTGACCCTTTTGGGTTTGATCCAACGCTCGTCCTGTGACAACCAGCGGGAGGTCATTGGAGGCCCATAAAGGTTGGTTGATTGTCAGTGGAATTTCATCCAGTGGGGCCAGTAGACTCCGTTTACTGGGAAGCCAAGGGTCTTGGAGATGTTGAACTTTTGCATCTTTTCTTCATCATTTGGTGGTTTCTCAAAATAGGGGGACCCCAAAAATGGTAGGTTTATTGCTATATTATAGCAATAAACCTACCATTTTTGGGGTCCCCCTATTTTGAGAAACCACCATTTGGAAAAGTTGGTTGATTGATTGATGTTTTTTGGGGATGTCTTTATCTATCAACCAGATAACGTTGATAAATGTTTGTCACTACTCAAGTCATTTATTTGATCTCATTTGTGGTGTTATATTAGTGATTTTTTTCATGGTCGACGGTTGGCCGAGAACTAGTCTTTCAATTAGTTCAGAAGCAATGATCATCGGTGAAGTGTTCCATTTTGGTTTGATAGCGGATCAACATCATCTTTGTGGGGCAGCAGGGGAGGATTGATGAGAACAATTCGCAATGCTTCGAATGAATCATACGATCCATAGCAATCCGCCATACCAGCGCTTCCGCGTAGAACATGCGAAATGTGATTGATCGCTAGATTTTATGTTAGGTTCTTGGGTTGAGCCCGCGCAAGCTAAGACTGTCGTTTTGCATGGAAACTGCCAATTTGGGGCTGCAAGATTTCTTGAGAACCCTTGTTGAAGGTTGTAGGTGGAGAGTTACAATGATATTATTTATTGATATAACTACCAAGTCTTAAATGGCATTACATTTTGCACAAGAATGAAATCCAAGACTGCGCTGCACATCCATGACATCTATGAGTATAACAACCATGAAGCAAGTGCAGAACGTCACAGGGACAAAGCGTTTTTTCACCGCTTGTTGGAGCCAGGCATTTTTTTCAAGATTTTAAGCGTTCTTTCAAGCGCGCGAATTCGTTTTGGCTATTCAAAGATTTGTCGTTGCTGAATTGGTTTGGTTGGCTTAAGATGCTTGAAAAAAGGGATGGGTGATTTTGTCTCTGGGTCAAGCTACAGTTCATTACTCGGGATGTGTATGGTAAACCTGGCACAGGCAACGAGGCTTTCACAACCTGCTGATTGTCGCCAAAAAATCCAGCCCTTACGCACCACTGATGTTTGCTCAAACAGATGACGCACCGTGAAATATGTGCCCTTTGTTGATCACCCAAAGCTAGCCGCAGTTAGCTGAATTAAATTTAGCAATGAGCCAGTCCTTGGCCGCGTCCTCCTTTCGGTCCCTCCTTTCGGTCCCTCCTTTCGGTCCGCCTTGTAACATGCCCGGTGGTGGAACAAGATCATCATCATCATCATCATCATCATCATCATCATCATCATCATCATCATCTTCATCTTCATCTTCATCTTCATCATCATCATCATCATCTTCATCTTCATCTTCATCTTCATCATCATCATCATCATCTTCATCTTCATCTTCATCATCATCATCATCATCATCATCATCATCATCATCATCATCTCCGTCATCATCAACGTCAACCATGTTGTTTGTATTTTCAATTATTTCCGATCTTCATGTTCATCCTCGGCGATCAATCACCCATATTTTTCTTATCATCATTGCCATTGCTTCCTTGTGCACTCATCCATCACTACCATTGTTCACTCAGCATTTGCGATATATGCATAAATAAATAGATAAATAGATAGGTAGATAAATAAATACATACATACAGACAGACAGATTCATAAATACATAGATAAATAGATGCATAGACAAATATATGCATAGATACATAGATCCACAGATACATAAGATATGCAGATACATAGGTAGATCGATCGATAGATAGATACATACATACAGGCAGGAGATACATACAGGCAGCAGGAAGACAGACGGACAGACACCAAACACCAGACACACAGATACACAGAGACACAGAGACATACAAGTACATACCTAGACAAACATACAAAAACACATACCCACGGATAGATCAGTATCAGGAATATCCCCAATAATCACTCGGTTTCCATCAACATCGCTGTCATCCTTTGAACTTCACCGTCATGACCATTATCCTTCAGCAGATCATGTCGATCCTGGTGCACCCACTGTTCAAACCCTTTGCTCTCGTTTACCCTCCCTGGCCCTCAAGTATACATGTTTACAGATATTCCTATCGGCTTCAGCACACATCCTACAAATTTACCATTGTAAATGTCATGCACGGTTGCTTTCCTTGTCTCCAACTCTTCGCCATTCTTTCGAAACCCAATCCCTCCAACAGTTGATTGCTGCCAAGCATGGTTATCCAGAGCTACCAATCCATCACTGTTTCAGGGAAAGCATCAAAAACCCTCAATTTTGAGGTATCAGACAGAACCATGTTCCCACTTGGCAAGCTGGGAAACGATCATTGCTGAGGTGTAAAGTTATATCAAACTTGCAGATTTCTATGAACTACAAGAGGGTACATAGAGAGATTTCCATTCGAACGAGTTTGAAACCCATGAATTCCGGACTATTTACACAATTTAGAGGATCAATGCATAGTTATTGATATCATCAAAATTCCCACAATCAGCCACAATATTTTGCACATATATATATATATATATATATATATATATGGTGGTTTCGCGAAATAGGGGCAACCTCCAGATCATCCAATATCAACCATTTAAGGCAACAAACCAACCTTTTTGGGGGGGTGTTCCCATTTAAAGAAACCACAATATGCACATTTGATATGCACGATTTGTTGATTGATATGATGTGTCATCAGTGTCATCAATTCATATGAATGTCTAATGATATCACTTAGATACTAATCATATGAATGGTGGCTCTAGACATCATCAATATTCCTTCTAATCAACTTGATTAAATGATCAGCAGTTTGATATGAGAGCATGTATATTAGGTGGTCACGACCAATACAATTCACCATTCGTAGCCACTATCAAGCATTATTTATTGTAATTAGCCGTAGTAAACCAGAGTCAACTAACATATTAAGCCATATACTAAGTATAGTAAGACCATTTGACATACTAATCATATTGCCCCATTAATCAGAATCCAATGATCATTTGCTGACAACTTTGGCAAATCTGAAGCAAATCTGAAGTTCCGACCGGAGCTGTGCTGTGCGTTGACAGCCCCCGAAAGCCGTGTGCGCGACTTGAAAACTGCTGCCGCTGCTGGCGCCATGGTGGGGCGAGCGTAGGAATGGTTCACGGTTGGAGATGATCATAGCTAGTTTCACAAATGGTACAAAGTTCTGGTTGGTGGTTTTATTCACATTTCTTTGAAACCACCAACCAGAGTTGGTTATACAACACCTGAAATGGTACATGTTGGATTGTTTTGTTGTTTGGGATCACAGCTCTTGATTTTTTATTGTTCGTACATGTTGGTACATGATTGGTTGCACAACACCTGAAATGGTAGAATATATTATTGGATACAAATGGATACGACCAGGGTTCTATGCTCAATCCGTCGTAAATGTGCGTGACCACGTGTTATTTTCCATATGAACGAAGCAATCGTCGTTTGCCTCATGATAGGCTTCTCGTCTTGCCACATTTATCCTACCCTTCTTGCTGCATTTATCCCATGTCGTTCGGAAATTTGTTACGGTAATGGTTGTAATTAATCAGTAATGGCTGATAATGGTTCAAAATGCTGGATGCTTTACACTGGCGAATGGGGACAACATGGTTAATGGTTGAGGTCACTGTTCAATGATTGACTGTGCTCAACGAATAATGCTGGTTAGGCTAACGGGAAATAGCCAGATATGTCAAAATCACCGGTCACATTTGGCACCGTCGTCATCTCCGACCACCGTGCGGTTTGGCCCCGGTTGCGACGAAGGCCGAACCGAAGCCGGTGAAGCAGCAATCAAGATGAGGGGAAGAAAAGCATATCATAAGTCACATAATTTGTCCATCAGGGATCTTCCGGCCGCTGAGTTTCTTATGAGAAAACGTGTTTCAACCCATAATAACAGGCTTTTCATCATCAGACCGCAGCCCAACTCCCTGGCACCGAAATTGGACGAAATCATTCATGCTTCCAGCCGCTTGAAGAAAATCAAAGCCCCGCTGATAAGTAGCACTTACATTTGGTGCGGTGCAGACATGCTTTCAAGTCCCGAATATCACCATTAAATGATCACCCTGAAATGATCACCTTAAATATTCCGAACAGGGTCGTTCAATATGTTTGTCCTTTAGCTAAGATATCTATGTTGGTTTGTGTGTGTGTTTTGGCAATATAGGATTTCTTCAATTTTTCCTAGTGTTTGCACTTGGAGCCAGTACTGTAACCAGCAAGGTGTTATTTTGACCAGCCAGCCATGGGGAACCATCAGCCATTATTTGGTTATGTAACTCACAATTACTTGTCATTGTTTAATTAATCGCCAGAATACATTACAGTAGCTGCCATAACAATAAATGATAATGGTATGGCCTCAGAATAAAAAGATTTGCCTGTCAATCATGAGCATGAATGGCTCCAGCCATTTTATAGAGACCATGGTCACCGGTTTAGGAAACCAGTCATGGTCTTGTTAATGGTGCGAAGCATTTGTGACCTTACCTTAAAGGTTGGTAATGAATATATATATATAGTGGATCATCAAGGTTGTCAACGGTTATAAATTGTTAATAATCGCTGTTAATAGTCATTAATGGTTCTTCATTGTCAATAATGATTGTTGATGTGTTTACTAATGGTTGTTATCAACGTTGTTAAGGTTGTTGATGGTTATTAATTAATGATTAATAACGGCTGGTGGTGGTTGATAATGCTTATGAATGGTTGATAATCACTACTATTGTTCATGGTCGTTGATAATGTCAATGGTTATTTGCATACATTGGTGTTTCTCAAGTCATAGGGAACCCCAAAGTTATGGATGGTTACTAAAAATGATTAGCTACTGGAAAGGATGATAACTAGGGGGTTCCCCAGCCAAGACTTGATAAAACCCCAGTGTCAATTCGCTACTTGACTATGAATCAGCCAAAGAATAACCCGTCGCCATTATATAACTACGTTCAATGATGGTTAATTTTCAAATATCTTGGCTTGATCAACACCCTCATGTCCTTAATGGTTGTAAATGGTTCATTTTAACTACTAGTCATTACTACTAATGGTTGTTAATGGTTGTTGATGATGCCAATTATGGTTGTTAATCACTACTACTGGTTATTAATGGTTGTTTATCACTAATGGGTGGTTGAACTAATGGTCATTTGGATATTGGGCTGTTAGACTATGATTGCTGATGGACCCTTGTAGACATGGACATGGCCCGAAAGTGCTCAGAGAACCGTGTGAAGTCAGCCGAGGCCTGAGGCACTTGTGACGGAGGGTGACTTCCGAGTAGTGCAGAAGTGGTTCCTTGGCTGTCGGGAGGTTCTGCAACTGTGCCCAACAGCCAAGGAAAGGGCGGTCTATGAACCAGTAGAAATCACTAGTAAGCACTCTGGTTGGTTGATAATGGTTTATAATGGTACTTACGTTTATCAACTGACGGTGATACTCATGAATTATGGTTGGTCGATGGTTATGAATTGATGGTTCATAATTATGGTTGATAATGGTTATTAATGGCTCATGGATGTCCAGCCGGATGTCTAAAGATGTCGATGGACAACTAACTCAGCTGGGGCGATTCCAAGCAGTTGATGTCTACAAGGCAGGCCCCGTTTCACCAGCTATTTCAGCTGATTTATAACGTATTTAGCTATGGCTAACTACCATACTACCAGATATGTACAGGGGTTTATGACCCAACTTAGAACTGCTGGGGGCCCACTTTGTATGGATATTGATCCTAATCCTGGTCGGATTGATTTTTGTTTTCATCATTCCATTACTTTTGGATTTTTGTTTTCATCATTCCATTACTTTTGGTTGAGGTATCTTTGCCAGCTGTACTGCCCTTTTTCTTGGAAGGTCTTGGGCCAAATTTTCGCTCCCCCGATTTGCCATCCTTATGGTTGCTCCAACCTATGTGAGTACATCGTTGCCCCAGCTGCACCAGACCATTTGTGTTGTTATGATTTCTCTTAGCTGGTAACACTGCAAGCGAATCACCATGATTAACCATAGGTAACAACGAATATTGACCATCAATAGCCATCAATTATCCAGCAATTCATCAGCAATCAACCATCAATTCACCATCAGCAGTCATCATTCACCCATATCAAGCATGACCATGAAGTACCATGATGAAGAACACCTCAAGACCACCTTGATTCCGAACTATATCTGGCTGGTGGTTTCAAACATTTTATATATTTTCCCTAGTAATTGCTTCCCTAGTAATTGTTAACCAATGGTTGGTTGACAAACGCGCATATTTTTCATGACGGGCTGGTTCAACCACCAACCAGTAGTTATGATCACTATCAACCATTATAGCCATATATAACCAATATATAACCATAGATTACCCCCTATTAACCACTAGTTAACCATGGGCGGTTCAACCACCAACCAGCACTCGAATGGTCGATGGTCGCCTGGTCACCCGTGCCTCGCCTCACGTTGTGCGGGGCCCCGCGGGGCCGGCCGTTCGACGTTTTCCAAGGCCCGGCCATTGTCGTGAGTTGGGGCCTGCGGAGGTGGCCCCTCCGGTCTCCGTGGTCTGATTTTTCTACGTCACGAAAAAGGTGGTAGTTAAATGGTGAGTTTAACTGGTGAATAATGGTTAATAATACCACTGGACGTAAATTTACTATTAATGATACTGGTTAATAGCATTATAATGGTGAAAAAGGTAGGGGATGAAACTGGTTAGTAACTGTGAGAGAAATTGCTGGTTAATCATGGTGAATACTGGTTAGGGGATGATAAACCATAGGGTTGATAATAGGAAATCATTACTATTTCACAATTGCTGGTGAATGATAGGGGATGAGAAGTAACTATTGTTCATCACTAGCAGTCCAATTTTGTTTTGCACTGGTGCTCCATTAGCCACACTCATAGGCACACCATCCTCAGCAATTTTGGATCATGTTGCCTATGGACTACCTATAGATTCGTTGCAGAATCACCACCATGATAATGGTTGGATGGAAATCTTAAGCACACGTAGCTAATGAACCATGCAGCTTATCAACTACTTTGGGGCGGGGGCATCCGAGACGCTGGTGGGTTGTATCCCTTGGATGAAGGTTGCCTTTTTCAACGGTGAAACCAATCCCATCATCATCGATGGTTACCCTACATCTTCATGATTTGGTGGTTTCGCAAGATAGGGGTACCCCTCAATCATCCTTTATTAACCATTGCTGGTAATAAACCAACCATTTTGGGGGGTACTTCCATTTTCCATTTTAAGAAACCACCAGATGTTTGAAGTTTTGGGGATTCAGCACAGTTTCGCCGCTCAGTTGATCCACCTACTTGGCTATAAACTAACATACCCGTACTTTGAATGACTCACCGTTGTGGTGGCAGCTCGCGATGGTGGGTTGATATTACCTCTAATCATCAGTTTCTTGTTAGCATTGGTAGTTGGTATCGCCCGAACAATCGATGATACTTGCTCGAGGTGTTTCTGACGCTCTTGATCCTTAGAAAGAATATCACTTGATTGGAGCACCAATGCACTAGTACTGTCAGCGCATAATATTTCTTTGGTAAATCTGTTATCATCACAACACGCTTCAATTCACCAACATTACCAAGCTAAACAACAATCTAAATCATGTAATGAATCGCCACCACTTGAACTAAGACTTATTGGCCTCTAGTTCTCCAGTAGTTGTCGGTAAGTATTGCTATTACTTTCTAATTTTATCTCTTGAATACAAGCATCTAATAAAATATAGTAAGTATCCACCAGCCCTCATCAACTAGATCATATTGAAAGCGTCAACTACTTACCATATATTTGCTAAGCGCATCAACATAAGTCAACATATATAAGTAGTGTCAACTACTATATGTCAAGTACTTATCAGTATCCCTTAATATAAATAAGCGTCCACTAGGATTGACCCTCATTCTTACTCGATCGCCCTGAACAGGCTGAACAAACCCTGGGTGCTCTGAACTTTGCGCGCCAAGAGGCGTCCCAGCTAGCAAGCCATGAGCGGCTCGCAATGCTGGGCATGTGCCAAGCCATAGCAGCAACATCAAAACCAATGGTTTCCTATGGATCCCGAATTAAAAGATCACTTTCTTGTTGGGCTGTTGGTTGGCACGTATCCATATAGATCCCATATTTGGTTGGTGATTTTAAGGATGTCTATTTTTCCCGGTATTTACAAGTGAGATATAGTGAGGTCCAGTTGGTTGATAAGCATAATTTTTCATAGGGGTTGAAACCACCAACCAGGTTTGCATGCGGAGATTTCTAGACACTTGGGCACATTTGTACACATTGGCATATGGGGGAGTTCTTAAGATAATCATTAGGGGACCCAAAAAATGGTACCCAAATTGTTAGGACCCTGTTTGAAAACACACTACTGTACATATATATATATATACATACATATTTATGTTTACAGTATCGGTTCACTTTCAACTTTTTGGAAAACGGTCCTCGAATCGTTGATTCTGCTTTTCACACGGACACCGAGCAACAGTGGCGCAGAATATGTCGCAATTTACCTTTGGAGGGGTTTGCCAACTTTCCCTGGGAAATGGGAAAGACCATCAATTGTCGAAATATCCTTAACTGCTCTCGGAAACTCCTTGCATTGGATTGCTTGTCTCATGAATTCGGATGTGTGATTTTGTCGTTTAGGAGTTTCCATATTTTGGTGTGAACCAAAACTAATCATGAACCAAGATCAGACGGGTCAAGACTCCAACTTGGATTGTTTTGACCTTATTTGCCAACATGCGCTTGACAGATTTCAGGTCTGCAGCAAGTTCAAGCTTGAAACCATGTGTATCCATGTGTTGTTTTTTGTTTATCATCAAATGCCAACTGGTTTCCTCCAATCTCTTTTGAAGTTGAAATGGAAACATGGAAACATGAGACTATAAAAGTGTATTACCTTTGAAGGCCCATCACCCCTATAAAACTGGCCGCTTGGGCCCGTGAAATTCGGCAAGCCTCGCAGTTGGTGTTGAACCTGATCACTTTGACTCAGTAGGGCCGGCACTGCTCTGGTTTTTTTTGTGGTCCCAGGATCCAGTTGGGACAAATGCCACTGGTCAGTCACGAAGACCAATGGTTCCAGATTCACAAATTGGAAGTAACATGGTTCGCCAGTGACAAATTGGAAGTACCATCGGTCTTAGCAACTGCACCCATTGGTCATAGAACCATTGTGCCTTAAAGAATCAGTACATGGTTTATGTCATGAAGAACCAGTATGATGTTTCTTAAATATTGTTAACCGTGAGCCCCTGCCTTCACAATCTACAACTACTATCGGACCTATGCTCATGTCAATCTGACTGCTCACCATTGAGATAAG
The DNA here is from genome assembly GCA_009767595.1 of Symbiodinium kawagutii. Lineage (NCBI taxonomy): Eukaryota > Dinophyceae > Suessiales > Symbiodiniaceae > Symbiodinium > Symbiodinium kawagutii. The sequence goes on from VSDK01021695.1 coordinate 131,390, forward strand.
ATGGTGGTTTCTCAAGATAGGGGTACTCCTGAAGCATCCTTTATAGTAACCAGCCATTTATAGCATTCTTGAACGATCATCTATTAGTAACCAAGCCATAGGAACTAACCAAGTAGTGAACCATTTATAGTCACATATAGTAACCATTTATAGTGGTGAACCATCCATTTTGGGGTACCCCTATGGCTTGAGGCTTCCCCCCCTCGAATCCTCCCAGGCGCTTTTCCTTCAGAACCTGGCAGTGAATGCCGAGGAGGCACACTGCGTAGCTGGTCGGTGGCTCTATGTGGTTGACTCGTCAGGGGATAGTCAGCACCCATAGGGTGAGGATGCTACCTTGTAAGGCAAGTCATAAAATGAGTTGTGCATGTTTGGTTTCCGTTCTCGACAACTTCGATGTGGTATAGCTTTTGGCGAGATTGGTTGAAGTTGAAACCTCCGAATGTTTTGACTAAGTTGGTTGCAGATCGATGGAAGGTGAATGAAGGTGATACCAATGAGCTATGCCTGGCTATGCCTTCTTGTTTGCATCAAAAGGTGTTAACCTTCTATAGTCCATCTACAAACTGCTTCCCGAAAACATTCAGAATTGGGTGATCAAACTGGTTCTGGATTACTATTTACATAATTATGCACAAGCATACTCATGTAGACAGAGCACACAGTGTATGTATGTATGTAATGTAATGTAATGGAATGGAATGGAATGTAATGGAATGTGACGTAATGTAATGTACTGTGCTGTAATGTATGTATGTATGTAATGTAATGTAATGTAATGTAATGTAATGTAATGTAATGTAATATAATATAATATAATGTAATGTATCTATGTATCTATGTATCTATGTATCTATGTATCTATGTATCTATGTATCTATGTATCTATGTATCTATGTATCTATGTATCTATGTATCTATGTATCTATGTATCTAT
>VSDK01021695.1:132391-163760 GCA_009767595.1 Symbiodinium kawagutii
GTATGTATGTATGTATGTATGTATGTATGTATGTATGTATGTATGTATGTATGTATGTATGTATCTATCTATCTATGTATCTATCTATGTATCTATCTATCTATGTATGTATGTATGTATGTATGTATGTCTGTATGTATGTATGTATGTATCTATCTATCTATGTATCTATCTATCTATCTATCTATCTATCTATCTATCTATCTATCTATCTATCTATCTATCTATCTATCTATCTATCTATCTATGTATGTATGTATGTATGTACGTATGTGTATATATATATATGGACACAATCATTTATGGGTGTTTCTCCAAATAGGGGTACCCTCAAATCATCGAGTTTATGAAACGTGTGCACTAATAAACAATTCATATCCTTGGATTCCCAATAACTTAAGAACCCAAATGATTTCTTGCTCAGTATGCCCGAGCATGGGCAGGATCACAGCATTATGACTTGGAGCTCAGCCCTCTCCAACTCCCTGGTACCAGGGCGAGGCGGCCGCCGAAGAAGAGAAGCCTCCGCAGGTGCCAGCATTTTGTCAGGGCAAACGCAACGTGTCTCACGGGTGAAGATTGATCAGGTCTTGTGGCTCTTGGTAAAGGTCAATGATGATTAAGGATTATGATTATTGGTGATTAATGATTATTAATTGATGATTGCTAATGATGATTAATAATCAATGATTCATGATCACTAAAAAGGTCATCATGATGATCTGGGAGTTGTACAAAAGGTCCTTGTAAGGACTTTAGTTTGCCATGACCTTTGATCTTATGAATCAACGGTTCGCTAAAGTTTTTTTCTCGAATTCGCTAAAGAATTGTTTTTTCTGGCGAAAGTTTTTGCGAAAGTTCATTTTGTACTGTTCTCACAGCCCATGACGGAAGAAATCAAACCATGAAGTTTATCAGGTCCTGAAAGATCAGAGTCATTTCGCGAAAGTTTCGCTAAAGTTTCGCGAAAATCATCGCGAAAGATCAGGTTCTTTGTGAAGAGCCCTCCCTCCTAGATGAGATGGTCATGTTGGCCAGATCTTATATTGAAGACTGTTTGGGGAGATCCTGAGATGGACAGATGAGATGTGTGAAGAAAAGGTGAGCAAAGACTCAAGGACAGGGGACTCGTGTCCAGTCTCCAAGATAGCCAGATATTTTGAAATCCTTCTTTACACATATTTACACCATCCAAAACAAAGAGCTTTTTGGGCCCGCGAAAGTTAAACATGGAGTTCGCTAAAGTTTCGCTAAAGAAATTTTATTTCTCGCTAAGATGGCTGTTCCCGGAACCAGGAATTTTGGACGACACCCATCTATTGATAATTGTTTTTGATTATGACTTACCAAATGACTAGTGTTGATGATTATGGTTCATTTGTGAGTGTTGATTGACAATGGTTGGTAGTGGTCAATTATGATTAATGTGGTCAACGATGATTAATGATGGTTATGGATGATTAATGATGATAGAAAAGACTGGTGATGTGTGGCAGCAGTCAGTGGTTCACAATAGCCTTTGTGCTTGCAGTTCATTTTTTGATTTATTAATTTTTTTTCTCTATTTATTGTTTTTTGAATTTAGTTATTCATTTTTTTTAATTTACTTTTTTTATTTATATTCAATTGTTTCAATTTTCTTTCTATTTTTAAATCTATATATATATATATATATTAGTTGATATTAGTGCAGATTCCCCATACTTTGATTATCACTGAACTTATCACGTTTAAAGACTTAGCATAGAAGAAGGTGTTCTCTCTTTCGTTTCAAATGATATCCCTGAAATTCTCCGGGGTTTGATTCAAGTTGGTTTGTAGACCCTTCAACGATTTAGTGATTTAGCGACAACCACCTATCATACATCAGTTGTATCTTTTGGTCGTCATGGATGTATCACTTTCCCAACAGCTGTGGGGGTATGCAGGTGGGGTTGTAAGGCTTTTCGCCCGAGCATACCCAAAGAGTCGTTTTTCATCAATGGCGCCACCAATAACTGGGAAGAGTCAGACACGCCGTGACAATTCCCTGGATAACAGTTGTGATTCCCTGGCAAGCTTGCATGAGCACCCATTGAAACGTAGAATAAAATTCTCATCAGTACCCCTATTCATTCAAGGTAGCTGATCCACTATTTCCATGTAACTCCACCATCCCAGTTGGTTAATAGAATGCAATGGAATCATCCATCATAGACCGAGGCTTATCAACCAAGTAGGCTTACAATAATGTTACTCCAATTGGTTGATGAAGGAACTCCAAAGATCAATCACAAATTAGTCCACCAATGGTCATATTCATCAAGCAATCAGTCATCAATTACATCCTGTATAGCTGTTGAACCGACAATGACCAACGGGGTCCACTACTGCAATATTAGCAAAAAGAGTCGTTTGGATCATTGATTAACCACTAATCGCCAACTGGGCTCAATAATAGTACTGTAAGTAACAGCAATAATCAACTTTTATATTTATCAATAGCTAATTCACTAGTTATAATTCAATAGATTTACTAACAGCAGTAATATTAGCTAACTTCATCCATCCATTGATCACCCAGCTGGTGCGCGTCAGGTGGAATCCGGTGGTTCCAAGCCTTCCAGACCAGGCAGAGACCCGCCTTGCGGCACTGAAACTTTTGGTAGCGAGGGCTGGTCACCATTAATGGTTGATTCAGCAGCTTAATGCTTGGTGGCTGATGCTTGTGTTGAGTTTGTGAAGCGCTGGCGATCATTTTTTTTGTCGTTGATGATGGTTCGTTTTGTTGGGTGATCATGGTGAAGAATGGCTGATTGTTGGTGAAGAATTGGTAAGTTTTGATGATATAAACACGCAAACTTGCTGATTGTGGTTGCCCTCGATTGAACTCAGACATTGGGAAGCTAACCCGGAAGTTTAAGATCGCAATCTTTGATCGGTGAATTTGGGTGAACCATTGGTACAGTACATGGTGGATGTTCCACTGCCCTAAGGGGGTAATGAGGTACGGACACGCCCTGCTGGCGGCTGGTACCTGCGTGAAGGTTTGGACATCATGCAGTAGCAGCCGTGTTTCATTCTTGCATAGGATTCATGTGGAATCAAGAGTCTAGAATTCAGCTTTCGGTAGGATTCTATCTTGACAAAGTCACCCACAGCACCCAACATCCTTCAACGACGGCATGGGAGCTGCATCACCCGTCCCTGTGCGATCAACGGGTTGTCATCAAAACTCCTCAACGTGTCCTGATCTATGTGCTGTGCTTAACTACAAGTCCACTGTTCATGATAATCAAGAATGGTCCTTAGCAAGACGACAATCAGCAGCACCCAGCCAACAGTGATGGGTTTTTGATGCTGTTCATTGTCGATTGTGTTGTTTCTTTTGCTTTGCTGCAGCCACGTTCAATTCGTGAAACACTTCCCGGTGCCACCGCACTTCGCGCATATCATGGCAAATTTCAGCGACTGTGGAAAGCACTGCTCCGATCCTTATTGCAAGCAACAGGACTGGCAAGCCTGGGAAGGGCATGATTGGATGAGGTTTCTGGTCTTAGCAATGTATTGCTATTTGGCAAAAACGATTGTCACTAACCAGAACGTATGCTGGAAAAGAAAGCTCCATCCCTAGTAGACAAAGGATGCCAACTTGACTCCTCCAACATACTTTCTGGAAGCGGTCCAACTACAAGCCACCGAAAATCATTATTGTGCTCAGCACACGTTTGAGCACCAAAATTCAATCCAACTTTCAAGCTGCTTATTAGACTCCAGAACTGGCATGGATGGATCGGACTGTTGCAACTGTTTTTGCGTTCCACCTGCCATTGATATATGGTTTGTCCTATGCTGATATGAGTTGAGTCCATCCAGCTTTGTATGAAATGAAGTGCAAGACCTCTACTCACCCTGTTCACTTGTACTTTGGATGACTCGGGTGATGACATGTTGACACGTGAAGGACACTCACCACCCAAGGACGATGTCACCCATGGGAGCCTGACGGCCTCCCGCGGTTCCAGAGGACCTGCTACCCTTTGACTGCGATGCGTGCGGCAAAGCGTTTTGCTCTCAACACTTCAAGCCCCCTGGCTGCAACGGGCGACCAATCCAGGTTAGTATACAATGGCAACTGCAGTTATGCAGCTACTAGAAGTATTTTGCATGACCAGTTATTTGATAGCCAGTTGTTGGGTAGTAATGGTTATAAATTATATTTATGTAATGCAACAGATGGTGTGTGTGAGTGCAACAAAAAAGCAGCTGAGAAATTGCAGGATGATCGGATGATGTATGTTCTGGTTAGCAACCGGGTGAGGTGTGTCGACTTTGTAGGATTTCAAACCGGATGTTCTGACCTCCTGAGACAATTCTGATTTGCTTGCCGCCTGCGAACTTAGGTATGAAGCTCACCAGTGCAAAGGCCGAAGTGACAAGGAGAACACAAGACCCATCATGGCCTTGTCAATATCTAGTTCATCCAGTTGTTGTTGGTGATGTTGGAGGGAACCTACCAGGCTTACCCAACTTGTGGTGCTATCACCTAAGAATTCGGAATACTTTCAATGGGATGTTTTTATGGTGAAGAAATTCAGCAGGCCTTCAATTCTGAGTATTGTGCAAAGACCATTGCTTCTCCTGACCCATATAAGGGTGTACTCATAATTTTGATGGGAAGACCATCAGGATTACGGGGAACCCTTGCCCATGTTTTGGGGCATCCACACAAGAGTGTGCCCGGAACACTGAGGTTTTCCGGGTTTTGTGCAGATTAATTTTGTCGATGGATATGTCGATGCATCTCACTTGTTGTTGGTTGTCATCATTCATTATTATCCACTATTCAGCGCATGATCATATCAGTGGTAAACAAATGTATAAGTATACTATTGAACCTACAAGAGTTTAAATCTACGAGCTAATGTTGTCAATAGTAGATTGATAGTCAATGCTGTCACTCCATCAAAAGTTCACTAATGGTTTGATAGCCATCAGCGCCTCAGATCAAAAATTGAGAAAGACTCACATTTCCCCACCCCTTGCTGGCTGGTGATTTTAAACTTTACACATTTTTGCCCCAAGATTGGGGATAGTTGGCCGATGAACAAGCATATTTTTTGGATGGCAGAGCAAACCACCAACCAGTAATGATCACAATTCACTATTATGCATTATTTTAAACTAACCACTTTTAACCGATCATTAATCATGTTTGTAAGCACCAAAGTCATCTTTCTGAATTCTTCGCCATCCTCGTGTGTGCCACGAGGACCGTCGCGTCATCGTTTGCCCCTTGTGCGACGTCGCCATTCGCTGCCATGCGGATGACAACGAGACGGCCTTGTTCGATGCACATTACGCCAGCGGCGCGTGTGTGCCCAAGGTGAAAACAGAAGCTTTGATGGCACATGAAGGCTACATTGGACTATGCTATGTTTGATTCTCTGGTTGGGGGTTCAAAGCATCAATTTATTTCCCCAATGTTGGGGATGGCATTCTGATTACTAATCTTCATCAGAGGGATAACCCCAACCCGTTCTGTTGCGGTGATATAGTAAGGTGATGATCATCTCATGAAGCATTACAAGGCCCGCGTGAAGCAAGCTGGGTGATGGAGCCATTGAGAATCGGCAATACATGATGCCAATCACATCATGCCCCAGCTCATGCATTGAATGAAGCTTGGTCATTTTTGCCTTTGTGGTTTGTTCGCAACAAACTGCACAAAAACTGGAATGCAGCATCTTACTTTTTGATGACTGACGACTGAGACCATTTCAGGGCCCCTACAGCAGGGGCTGCTAGTCATGAAAACCTCTTGGAGACCAGTTCCTTGAGCCATGCTGAGACCGCCAATGGCTGATACCAACAAGAAGTCTCCGAATGGTTGTGTTGAGCCCGATGAAAACCCAGGTCAACGCCCCGCATGGTTGTGGTTGGTAATGATTTTCGGTGCTGCCGCTGTGTCACACGTTTTCGACTCCATTGTTGAAGCGGTTTGTAGCCTTTATCAGCTGATTTATCAACCATACGTGGTTATAAACACACAGTCATTGGATGTTATATGATTTTACCAGCTAATTTATCAACAGTTATACAGCGTTCTTGGTTCTTTAATTAATGATACCAGTAGTGATCGTTCATAGCCAATCATTGGGAAAACGCGTCCCTTGTCCCACTTCGAAGTTACCCTAACTTCTGCCAAGGAGAAACCACGGTGTCCGGTGAAGGGTTGCAAAGAGAAGCTGACCTTCTCGCTGCGCGGCGGCAGCGCCAGTATGACTGCTTCAGAATGCCATGATATATGGCGAGCTGGGTCAATATTAACCAACCAATGGTTAACTAGCTGGTTAATGGTGAATAATAGGGTGTAACAAGCAACAACCATAGGGGACATACCAGCTATATATGGCGAGTTGGGTCAAGCAGTTAACCAACCACTGGTTTTTTTTGTAGCTGGTTTAGCTGGTAAGTAATAGGGGGTGATAACTAGCAACCAGCTTGGGGATATACCAGCTATATATATGGCTGTGGGTCAATATTAACCCACCAAGTAATGGGGGATAATCACCAACAAAATATAGGGAAAAGAATGATGGATTTCCTGTTGTAACTGGCACTCTTCCAATTGGCAACTGGCACTCCCAACACAGAAGCCATTTCAGCTTTTTCCACACCGCGCCCCACGCAGTGAAGAGTCGTACCACAGCATGGTCTTATGCCACAGCATCGTCCTCATGGCCAATTTTGGCCAAAAATTCAACAACCATAGGATCAGCGCGAGGTCCATGCTGAATCACCCACCTCAGACATTCACAGAGGGATAGGGGAAAGCAGCAGAGAGAGAGAGAGAGAGAGAGAGAGAGAATGAAAAAGAGAGAAAGAGAGAGAAAAAAAAGAAAGAGAGAAAGAGCGAGAGAGAGAGAGAGAGAGAGAATGGTAAAGGCACAGAAGAGAGGATAGACATTTTGAAAGAGGAAAAAAGAAAGACAAAACCCCACCAACCAGAAGAGAGAAGGGAGAGAGGAAATAATAGTAAGAGAAAAGGAGAGCGGAAGGGATAGAGAAGAGAGGAAGAAAAAAGAAACAAAAAACTCACACAACAACATACAGAACCAGACTGCTGACATATATGCTGACTAGGCGCTTCTTGCGAGCCTCAGACGCAATTTCTGCTGCGTTCTCCTTGCCCTGCGTCTTTGCAACTTTCCAAGCTGTGCTGTAAACCTGCAAATGATGAGACACAAGGATTGAAATATCTAGTTCAGAAATCAATTCAATCCTCACTGGAAAAATGAAGCCAAGGGACAGAATGCATTTTCTTCTCTGCATCCGTTTTTTTCTTCTTGGCAAAAGCCTTTGCCGTAGCTTTCGCCTTAGCTTTTGCCTTAGATTTGGCCGCTGTGGCCTTAGCTTTTGCCTTAGCTCTCGCTTCGGGTGGGCTGGTGTCCGCTTTCTTTTTGCGTTTCCCGGCAGCAACCTTTGGACTGGCCTTTCCAGAAGGCGTTTTGACTCGAAGACGTCGACGCGTAGCCTAGCAACAATGATCAATCATTGCAATTGCAATGAACTCCGGACAGAGTATTAGGTGAACCCATTTAGCCAAGAAGCAGCTGGCTTGGGCTTCGGAGTAGCCACAAGAAGTGGAGGAGTAGATACCACACAAGTTGCCACATCACCCGAAGGTGCAGCATCCTGCTCAGGCAGCAGTACCCTCAAGAATTGAATGTAAGGACATGTTACTATCGTACTGATAAATACTTGTCTATCTATCTATGTATCTATCTATCTATCTGTCTATCTATCTATCCAGCTATCTTAAGTTGAAGCTCTACTCTAAATGTGATGTAAACAAATCCTGGCTATAGACAGCCACTGCTCGAAGCCATGGCCGGCCTCAAAGTCCAGCTCACGAGGCTGCGGGGGAGAACCGAAATCTTCACATGCATCGGAACGACGAAGCTCCTTAGTGAATCAAAAGGTACAAAAAGCCGACTGATTAACTGATTAAACATCACAACAACATCATGCTTGATGCATGCACCCACTGACACAATAGACAATTTGACAAGTTTCTGGCGTTGGTGAACAGTTGCCCACATCCGTAAAAAGAAGAGCACGCTCATTAGTAGGCAATTCCCCAAGCTGGTTGTCGTGGAGCAGTATGCGGGGGGGAGAAACGAGGTCAAACTCAGGTGGCTCGGAATCGATCTCAGTGTCAGCTAAGTCAGGGGTGGCAGCAACAAAATCAGGTGTCTTGGTAACGAGGTCAGGTGTTTTGGCACCATCTTGGGATGCATTCAGCTCATCCCCCATGCAGCCCTCACCCTGGGATGCGTTGATGTCCTCCCCAAGTCGCTCCCACCACTCATCATCGCCATAAGCATAGACTTGCGCCCTTAGTTGGAGAAGGCTGACCTGGGTTACTCCCAAAAAATACTTGTCATTATGTTGGTGAGACACTTTTGGTGGGACACTTTTTTGAAGACACTCTTGGTGAGATAATAGATCTTGACCAAATGCAACCAGAGGCACAGAAGTTCATCGTTGCTCTCAGGAGGGACAAGCTTAGACAGCTCATTGTCATTGAATGCTGCTTTAGCTTCCCTGCAGGCAGTGACACCACCCAAGATGATTATGTAAAGCTTTGGAACGGTATGAAAAACAAGTAAGCATCAGCAGCCTTGCTCCAGATGATGAAGCACGGCCTTCAATAAGATGTCCAAATGGCAAATCGTCGGCCTCGAACCCAATAGTGACCAAACATTGAAAAGGATTGCTCACTAGTTCCAGTACCAGCTTGACTGACACATATATTCTTAAAAAGCTCATATTGGAATGCTAACAGCCAACCCCAGCCTTCTTAGCCGGTTTCTTTCGAGATCCTCCCCTTCCCCTGCCCTTTCCACGAGCAGCTGGCCGTTTGTTCACCTTCTTCTCATGTCCCTTGGTCAGGTCATCGAGACCTTCAAGCTCAGAAGCGCCCTCATCCTCATCATCGTCATCAGGTGCACCTCCCAGGCCCAATGGCTCATGACTATGCATTGGAACCTCCTGGTCATCTTCATCAGCTTTATCCGTTTTGCGGTTCCTTGCTGGTCGCTTCATTGGTGGTTTCTCAGCATCTGCTGATGACTCATCTGAAGTGTGAACTCTTCCAGGCAATTGATCTGATCCACGACCATGACTACCTGAATGGTGAAATTTAATGAGCTGAGAAATAGTTGGATTGAATAGTTGGATTGAATAATTCCACGCAGCATCCATGCAATCAAGTTACTTGCCGGGGCCGCTGTCGAAGCTGCCGATGTCAAAGGTGCCGACGATGCTGCAGGAGCAGCAGGCTTCGGCTTGGGCTTGACAGTCGGTTTGGCCATGGGTTTGGCCACTGGAGTGGCCCGAAGCATAGCTTCCAAGTCAAACGCCTAGGATCCCAAAGGCATGTTTCCGTTGTATCCTACGACCATACCCCAATCAGCCACATACTTCAAAAGATCATTCATTCAAGAAACTGGGGCTTGAAAGTCAGCGGTCGGAGTGAGAACTTCCACATCGGAATCGGAGTCGCTCATCGCAATGAAAGGCGTGCAGATCCTTTACTTACTTTTTCAGCTGGCCTTGAACCCTAACCAGAAAAGAAGCCATGCAAGTTACAGAACCGGTGCATGGTTCATGGGCGCATAAGCACATCACAAAGCTATGCCATGATAATACAGTATGTACATCATGTTTTTTCAGCTTCGCATCGATGGGCCTGACGGTATCAAGCCTCACCCCCATCCAAGCTTGGATTGAGAAGCCTGGGAACTAGGACCAAAATATTTGCCCTCACAAAAGTGCACTGACCGGATGATGGCACATGCCATTTTCATTGGAAAATGTACAGTGAACCAAAATGGTGAACTCATTGTGTATGAAACGGTATGATTGCATTTCACCAATCAGTGTTTCACACTCTGGGCAAATACATCCCACAATTTCTAGGAATGCCGTTGCACATGTTGGCCACCCATTTTGCAACAAATAAGAACGCATTATGGTAACTTCAGGTTGACCAAATGTCCAGAAAAAAAGAAACTACAGCCACCACAAGTGCAAGCTGGCCCTCCAATCACATCAGGCGGACATTGGCGTTGTCATCCAGGTCTAGTGATCCAGCAAGGACCGCTGATGGTCGGATCGGGATCAGCTTCTTGCCGCCCTCAACGCTTTCAAGCCTCAGGGCAGAAGTAAAGATTCTAGTTGGCTTGTGTTGCGCAGTTGTTTCCATTCAGCGGTTGGTTAGCAGCTTGAACATTTGATCAATGTTGATTTTTGTTCAACACCAGGCCTGCAGTGCCAAGCACACAAGATCTTTGGGGTTGCTTTGAGCTTGTTGATGGAAACCCTTGAACCAAAGTTCTTCATGGACGGTTGGAACTTGCCGTTCTTCTTCTTGCCCTTCTTCTTTTTCTTTTTGCGGTCTTTTCCATCCTCATCTCCATCATCATCATCCTTGGGCTCATCCAGGACGAAGATCAAGGCCTTCTCTGAAGAGACGTACGGTGGCTCTGCGGAAACTTTGTGGTGGCTGATCTTCAAGCCCACCTTGAGATCAGGGTGGGACAATAAAATATAAATGGAAGTTAAATTCGTTTTTAGATTACATTTGGGAAATCCCCTGATACTCAAGTGTTGGAAAACCCTGGCCTCACCCATATCCTCCAGTTCAGCCAATATTTTCTTCAGAAAAGTCGGACGGTCCAAAGAAGTAAGCTGTAGAAGATGTTCAGGGATGCCCTTGCGCTCCAGTATGATGATGGCATCGGGGCTAACAGAAAAATGCAGCCACCGCCCATCTGGACATTGTTGCATCATCTCGGTAGCCTCCTTGGGAGGATGGGCAGGGTATGTGGAACCTAGCTAAAACAACCTATGTACTGGTTGGAGGGCCAAGTAAAAATCTTACTCGCAATATCCCAGTCAGGAAGCACCAGCTTCTCTCCACTCACCACTTCCGAAGCTGAACCTTGACTGAAAATGTGGAAGACCCAGAGGGAATCCATGTTCCAAGAAAAAAATTGGTTGCAAACTAGTAATTCAAACTAGTAATTCAAATTGTTCTCAGAATGTGGATGCCAGTAATGCAAACTAGTTGCAACTCGCGGTGGGCCAGATAACTGCATTTAACCTTGCTCAGCAGGTAGATAGCGTTCCCATCCCCACCAGTCAATAACTCTGCGCTGCCATTGATGCTGAATTTCAGCCTTTGCGCGGCAACAGACAACACAAGGACTTGATATTGAATCATACAAGTCTAATATGTTGTTTTGGTGGTTTGCTAACTTGATGAATGATCCTGGAAGGGGATTACCCCAAAATAGAAAAGAATCTTTTCAAGTCACGGCTGCTGGAGAGCTGACACATCAGCCTCTGAGACAGAGGTCTGACGTCTCCACTTTGATCTTCTTCTTGGCAGGCTCATCCTCAGGGCTGGCAGCACTCCTGCTCAGGGCTGCACACACTAAGGGCTTGAAAAAAGGTCATGGCAAGTGGGAGGAACGAGGTTTAAAATGTGATTTTGTAAACGATGGTACCATGTCCTGGAAGGATCTGGTTCAGCCTTCAGAAAATCACCATCTTTGTTGTAGACTTCATTGTGTTTGGAGATCGCTGTAGTTGCCTCATCTTTGGTGAGCTCATCATCCAGGAACTTTTGGGCAAAGCTTTGGAGCACTGCAAGCTTCCCAGCACCAGCCTAAGTAGCTGTGTTCAAATTAGAAGAAAAGCGGTACTTATTGGTACATATTGATTTCGCACAATGGTACATATTTGTGCAAAAGAGTTATTCATTGTACCATTGGGCAATTGGTGGTGAACATGCCCAAACAATGTGGCAACATGAACAAGAACAACGACAAGAACAAGAAGCATAACAACAAAACAGCATAGGGCTTCTTCAGGGTACTTATCCACTAGACTATTGGGAAGTGGGCCAGACTTAGTTCGAAGCAAGCCACTGGAGCACATACTTGGTAATCCGGACACTTGGTCTCCACCACTCCAGAACGCAAAGCATTGACCAGCGGTTCGTATTGTGGGAACCCAGGCAATTCCAAAGAACCCGCACGGCACTTGTCAAACACAGCATGCGCCAGGCGCTTGCTCACCTGATCGCCCTGCACATCCAAGCAAGCGGAGGCGCAAAGATGGCGGCCACCAGCTGCATTTTCCTGTCAGTTGCTGCTGCTGCTGCTGTTGTTGTTGTTGTTGTTGTCGTTGTTGTGTTGTGTTGTTGCTGTTGTTGTTGAAAACCATCGTTAAATAGTTATATACTTAAATAGCTAGTGACGTGATGGCTGATGAATATCTTAAACCCATTTGGGCTTTGTAATTACCCTAAGGTCCTCTAGGCACGCAAGCGCTGGCCATCCATCCCATCCCAGCACATCCACAACAACTCGCGTGGTCATACTTGATGGGCAGAAACTGTTCAAAGACTTGGACACAAGGTCAGTCCCGCCAGCAACCTGCAAACGCGACGACCCAAGTCAACGAGGTTTAAACAAGACTGCAGTCATGTGAACATAGTGGTTGGTTGTTGAAGTTCAACACGTGAATTTTACTTTTCTTACTTTAGGAGGAATCGTTTACTTTCATACACGATGGCTGCGCAGGCATGTATGTATGCACGCATGATGCATATATATATATACACCATTTTTAGCAAGTGACCCATACATACATACAAGATCCCAAATGACAGAGAATACAATTTGAAATGACCTGTAAAGACCCTTACAGGTCATTTGGAATTGGTCTTAGGCATACATACATACATACATACATACATACATACATACATACATACATACATGCATTTTTAACGTCATTGACAACTACACATTTTTCTTCCACACTGTTCCAAACCAACCGTACATGCATGCGCATGTACATCACAATGCACGTAGACATATACATTCACAAATAAATATATATATATATATGTGTGTGTGTGTGGATAGCCATTAAATAGTTATATATGATTTTTGGCGCAAACACATGTGTGTTGATCTTCGCACACCCACACCTGGCGCATTTCCTGCACATCCGTCATAGCGCGACCACAATGCGGCTTTGAGGATGATACCTAAATGGCGGTGCGTCATTCCAAACCTTCCTAGATTTTTGGCTCAGAACATTGGCTCCTAGTGTCATTCTTTAGGTTGATTCGTTTCAAGGTGAAACCCAAACATGCCAACATCCATGATTGAAAGCTGTTTTTTGGGCAGACATTAAGAATTGGCCACTCCCAAAAGCTCAAACCATCAAACGCCTCTTGGTTGGTAACTGGTGCAATCTGGTCACATAGGGCTGCACCATGTGCTGACGCCCCAGCATGGACACTCCGTGGACAACTCCCGTTTTGAAAGCATTGCTCTTGCGGAAAATGTTGCCTTTGTCCATCTTGCTGACTACAGCCAAGCCTGCAAGAACACCATCGCGCTTGCCATAGACCGTCTCCTAAGTCAACTTTATGGCAACATGCTAGGAATGCCCGAATGTCTCATTTACATCATGATGATGATGGTGATGGTGATGATGATGATGATGATGATGATGATTATGATGATGATGATGATGGTGTTGATGATGATGATGATGATGATGATGAAGCCCTTTAAAAGCACAATTTTAAAAGGCGACCTTTTTGTTGAATTTTGGCCCCCAAAAAGCTTCCAAAAAGTCGCCTTCAAAAATGGCGGTTTTAAGAGAATGATGATGATGATGATGATGATGATGATGATGATGTATGATGATGATGATGATGTATGATGAATGATGATGGTGATGATGATGATGATGATGATGATGATGATGATGATGATGATGAAGCCCTTTAAAAGCACAATTTGAAAAAAAACGACCTTTTTTTGAATTTTGGTCCCCAAACAGCTTCCAAAAAGTCACCTTCAAAAATGGCGGCTTTAAGAGAATGATGATGATGATGATGATGGTGATGATGATGATGATGATGATGATCATGATCATGATCATGATTATGATGATGATGATGATGATGATGATGATGATGATGATGATGATGATGATGATGATGATGATGTGTGATGATGATGATGATGATGATGCATGATGGTGATGTATTATGATGATGATGTATGATGATGATGATGTATGATGATGGTGATGATGATGATGTTGATGTATGATGATGAATGATGATAATGAGGTTGTTGTTGGATCAAACCTTTCCACCTTCACAAAACGATCTACACACAAATAATTTCTAGGTCAATCATTGAAAAAGTGAAGTTGTTGAAAATAAACACATTGGTTCTGCCGATCCAAGATGCTGGATCAAATACCCAGGTGAGCGGTCGCACGAACAAGTTCCTTTCCTTCAATGCCAAATCTTTCCTAAGCTGAGCAAAGAGACATCCAGTAAAATAATGATGAATCTACAATATACTGTATCTGAACGCATTCCAATTATTGGAAAATACATTCGGTGTAAAAAACACTATGTACATGCATGCCCTTAAGCCCATTCAAGTATGTGCTAGTACTAGACGAGAATCTCCAGTTTGTAGCGAATATCTCTGACCTCAGCTTCCTCGGCCTTGTCTGCCACAGGGTCGTCATCAGAGTCTGCTGAATCATCGTCATCATCATCGTCCTCCTCCTTTTTCTCCTGCTTGCTTACCCCAACTTTCTCCTCCTTCACCTCACTTTGGTTCCTGCATGCATTCGATTGTGGTTTATCATTGATATGAATCAATCAAACCAGAACACAAGGTCATAGGTCTTTGTTATGGGTCTTAGTGATCCATAAAGAAACTTGGATTATGTTGGATTGAATTTGTTCGTTGGAAACAGCCTATCAGTGTTTCGAAGTTCAGTCCCGCCAACTTGAGCAGCACGGTTGGGGTGCACAATGAGGGCCAAACCATTCCGCCGATACTTCTGCAGAGTATTGCTGACATAGCTGAGGATCCATTCGCTTTTCTGCACAGTCAATATGCCAGTGCTGGGGACATTGACAAAAATGATGATCCCATGGTCTGATGCATCGCCAACTTCTGCAATGTCAGATAGGGTCTCATCAATCCAGGCATTGATCTCAGGCATCACAGTGCTGATAGCATCAGATGTTTTACCTGGGAACAATCTCAAAGTGCTCGACAAGTAGTCTTTGACGCACTTCCAAGCCCGCTCATGTTGTTCCTCACCAGGGAAACCCCAAAAATCAATCCTGCAAAGTATGTGTTTTTTAATTTCATGATAGGTGTTCAGGGCTGAATCAACACTATGACAACAAACAATTTCAATGACCCAGTCAATTACTTTCCCCCCTCCTCCAATTGCCGGACCAGCTTTGCCCGAGTCTTTGCATTGGCCTTGTCCTGCCTGGGCTCCAGGTGGATGCGGTGATTGGCAAGAGCAAGCTCCCTGTGATTGGCAAGAGCAAGCTCCCGATTGCATCCAGAGTGGAACTGGTTTGCACTGGATCGAGGGTGGAACTGGTTTGCAATATATGATTGTGTTATGTTCCCAATATTCGAACATTCAATGGTTTGCCTTGAGTGGCAAGCTTTTCAACGGGAGACCTCATACAAATTTTAGAACGGTTTCTTTATGTCAATGGTTTGTATACATGTCATTATACCCACACACATTTCACATCTTGGTGGAACCATTGGTTTTTTCATTATACGAGGTTGCATAGTATCCCACAAGCAATCTAGGAGAGATAGCCATTCAAGAAGTGAGTGAAGAACCTGAACTGAAACTGAAAATATATTGCATTGATGCAGCCATGTTTCAACATGGTATGTTGTTCAAAGAGCGCACCATCCGACTGCAGTTGTTCAATCCAAGCTCGAAGAGCTGCTTGATTTGATTTGGCCAACGCATTTCTGGTTCTGTCTTGCGACTGCGCTACAAACTCCTGCACAGTCTGGCCTTTGACCTGCAGGGGCATCTAAGTGATTCTGAACCAAGTGGTTAATAAATCACACCATCCCTGCTGCCAACATTATCCCGCAGTCAGTTGATTGATTTACACATGGGCTACATTTGAACATGGTTATTTCATGTAGTGGCAACCAACTTGCAAGTATGCGTGCTACATATGTATATGTATATGTATATGTATATGTATATGTATATGTATATGTATATGTATATATGTACAAGTATAAGTATATGCATATGTTAATGAATCAGTATATGTATATGTAATTGCGGCAAGATATGTACATGTAAAAAAAATGAGTACATATATATTATAGAAATATAAATGTAAATGTAAAGTGGTGACTGTATATGCACATGTATATGTAAATGTATGTGTATATGTAAACACGTCAGTAGATTGACATGTAAATGTGTCAATATATTTAAATGTATTTACATTTATGCACAGGTATTCGTACATGTACATGTACATGTAAATGTATATGTATGTATATCACAGATTTACCTATCTAAACAAGAATATTGGCAACTTTATTTCAGAACATGTGGAATATTTCTTGGGTACATATTATTCATATACTAATGGACAAATATGGTATATTTGTTTCTATACATTGTAAGACATAGCAACTCAGGCCTCCAAAATGAAGGGAATTCGCTGATAGTCGAATTCTTCAGCCGCCTTCATGACTGTCCCCAAGTCTGAATCGAGGGTCCTTATAGCAGTGGCAAGTTTCTCTTTGTAATTTGATTTTGGGTTTCGTTTATGCTCATATATTGGCGATGCACCCATGTGTTGTCAAGTTAGTTGGGGGCCAAAAAACAGAAATCAGTACAGAATCAATCACATTCGGACCTTTAAGTCATTAGATTAGAGTGTGATTGGTTTTGGGAAAAACCAATCAAACTTTTAAATGCGCTGCAGGGGACCAATCAAACTGAAACCAATCAACTCTTGTTTGGGAAAGTGATTCCCCCCTCCCCCTGCTGATGAAAGTGTGACGGGTTTTTACGAAAACCAATCACATTTTGGTTTGAAAAACAACATTGTGGACATGATTGATTTTTCAATGGTTTTGCAAGATCCCATTTGGCGCTAGCCAAGCTCTATTAGTCAAATTGCGACGGGTTTTTATAAGAACCAATCACATTATCCCAAAATGATTTGGCGCCAGCCAAATCCGAAAAAAAAATCAATCACATTATCCCAAAATGATTTGGCGCCAGCCAAATCCTAAACCAAATCAATCACATTATCCCACAATGATTTGGCGCCAGCCAAATCCTAAACCAAATCAATCACATTATCCCACAATGATTTGGCGCCAGCCAAATCCTAAACCAAATCAATCACATTATCCCAAAATGATTATCCCAAAATGATTTGGTGCCAGCCAAACCCGAATCTAAATCAATCATATTATCCCAAAGTGATTTTGCACCAGCCACATCATTTCAACAAGTGGCCCTCTCAGGAAGAGCTGCTTGTAGTGGTCAATGGTTGCGCTGGGCAACTCAGCTCGAAGCTTCGGCTCTAGCCAGCACCAGAGACAAGTGATGTCATGTAGGGCATGGTGACCAGCTTCATCCAATTGAGCTTGGACCTGCAAATTTTGAGGGAGCCCACAATTTATCAAAGAAATCGACGATTATTAGCAAAACATTTTAAATTACCCAGCCAAACCCCAAGGATTTAAAGGTTCATTTGTTAATTAATAAGGGGTACCCAAACCCCTGCACCCCCCCCCCTTTACTGGGGTTTGGTACACCCTTTTGGAACCATCAAAAAAAGATGAAAGTTCTGTCTTGGCAAACCAAGTTAACAACATATGCAGGTTCAACATGTTGTGCACCCACACCTTGGCTTTCCTGGTGCTATCTTTCCCGGCTCGTCTTTGAAAGTCCTGGCATGCGCAATATTTTTTGCATGGCAAGGGACCACAAACACACCCCAAAAACAGTTACTAGCACAAGCCCGATTAAATTGGTACCCACTGGTGGAATGTTTGAACATATGTGTTTTTCTTACCCATTTGACATTGAATGTGGCAACCACAATCCCTGATAGGATTGCCTGAAAAAGAGGTATGAAAACTAGTATGCCCGAGTCCTGCGCAGCCCGTTCTGCATAGAGGATACATGTGCGCTCGGTCGGAGTGAGGATCTCCCGGAATTGATCCTTGCCGAGGAACTGGGGCGCTTCTTTTCTGGCATGACTGCCTGGGACCCAAAAATCTGCAGCAAGGATCTCCACTGTGATTCCTCCAGCAGTTGGGATGGCATGGAAAACAACTGCTGGAAAACGTTAGGAACAAAAAATATTAATTGGAAAACAGGCTGTGTGATAGAACATGAGTTTCTAATCTGCCGTCCTGACAAAGAGTGTTTGTACAAGTCATAGTGCTTGTGGATCAACAAGTGGAATTCACTTGGCGCCCTCATCCTCAGAAGCAAAACCGCCATCAAATATGTATTTTCATTATGGGATCAAGTGATGTTCACCAATTCTTAGCCAGGCAACATGTTGTATGCCATGGCCCGCTTGAGGCTATCAATGCGGTGAGTCTTGACTGTGGTCATGGAATTGTATGCAGCACACACCTTTGCCAATACATCCTTCAGCGGTTTGTTGTTCTTCGAAAAGCGCCGTTCGATCTCTATGGCCTGCTTCAGGTCCGCATAGAACTGGATGGCCGATGGACTGGTTTTCTCAGCAGTGACATGGCCCACTTCTTAGTTTGGCAGGGAAGCTGGGCAACTTGCAAGCCCTCAAACGGGTTTTGAGACGACGATGGTAATGCTAACTGGTCCTCATTGATAGATATCATCTCAATTAATGAAACGTTGTTTTGGATTCGCTGTGGTTCTTAGGGGGTCTAGCATGGTCTGGGTATATCTTTTTGGGAGAAGGTGTCAAAGTTGTGAGATTCTCTTGCCAAGATTCTCAGGGAATGCAGGAAATGGTGAGCAGGATTCTCAAACCATGTAAAAGAGCATCGGATCCATCGAAAGGATTGAAGCATTGCTGTCACATCAGGGTCCGCTAGCATTTCATCGTTCCACTCCTTGGTATTTTTTCAACATAGAAACTGTGTAGTGGAGTGCGAACACAAACGAGATTTTCGTTTGCACATGTTTCTTTTGCACATGTTTTTTCCATGATATTTTTGTACATGTCAATTTCCATTCAACGGAAATGTAGATACACCAGCAACAATCCACTATCTAGATTGCCCCAAAGGCTGTTGATACCTTAGCTAATCATGACTCCCCATTGGTTTCTGCTCAAATAAAAAGTACTGTATGCGCTAGCAACAGCATTGGTTGGTAATCAACCAAAACATGATCAATGATATGGTACACAATTAATATTGAGATTGAACAACACTATGACAGCAAAGCTTCCAAGTCAATCATCATGGCCAACATTGACACCATGATGAGCACCTTTGTTTGCCCGTCGATGAACCCTACGGTGCCGGGCTCCAGGGACCTGCTGGCATCTGCATAGGGAAACTTGCACTCCACTGTTTCATTGGGCTTGTAGCCAGCCAAGAACTCACGCCAGTGGAGCTGGAACTGCGAGTTTTGAGGATAGACTCAGGGCATGGCGCAAGCTATAACAAAAAACAGTTGGTGAACATGAATGTGATGTTAAAACTAGTTGCGTTGAAGGGAAACTTTTGAAACAACGATGTTTCAGAACCCCAGCACATCCATTTTTTCCACCAGGTGAGATATCAAAGTGGTATAGTCCAAGCCAAAATTCCTGCAAAGAAGATTGCGGCACAAGGGTCAAGGTTGGCCGCTGTTGGGAGTGAGGATCGAACTTGTCCACTATCAGCCCATGAACAGCCTCAGTGTATGCTAAGTTCAAACAGTATCAATCTGCAGAATGACCAAGCCGCTCACTCTCTGGAAAAGGTCACGGTCTTTGAAGACCTCGTTCACATAGTCGCCAAGATTGCCACGATCAATCACCTTGGAGGACTGGCTGCATGCTGGGATGCAGGTGTGCCAGTGCTGAGAGACATGAATCAATTAGATTGCAGGTGTTGAGAGCAAACAATTCAGTTCCAACAGGTTGAGGATATGACCGTGTCAAAGTAAGCACATAGCTGGCCCAAAGGCTTGCTCGGATCAATCTCCATTGGTGCAGCCCTAGAACTACCCAATGGCAACCCTAGATCTGGGAGCAGGATCAGCTTCGACTTGGGTCTGAGCTTTGTTCACATGCATATTATGAGAAGCCCACCGCATACATGTCAACTGTTCGAAGGTAAATCGCACAGGTTCACGATCAAGTGGCCGACATGATCTTGATTTTTCCACAGCAGCCCAAGTATATCCCCACTTAGACCCTATGAAATTTCACATTCAGGTGATACGGTTTGGGTGGAGGTGGTCTTTGCCCCAATTCCACACCACCAACTCGAGAGCTAGCGTGTGGGCCAGCTTCAACAAACTTCAGTTCAGGAGCTCTTTGCCTAGGATAGTTGTCATCCATCAAGGTCCTGTAGTAATTGAAGGATCTGTGCATATGTGGAAAATCTTTCAGGAATGCTTTCGAGAGGGTCAAGAGTTCTTGTTTGCGAGCTTCATCCAACTCTCGTGACAAGACAGTCGTGGTTGAGCTAACACGCCCCCAAAAGTGAGAAGTGGATGGTTCAAGCCCAGCAGGATACACAAGGAGAGGATCTTGGCATAAGCCATCATCCGACATGTTCATTTTCACAAGAGCGAAAACATCCCGGCTCGCACCACATGTCCGAAGGCGTTTGGGCACTCTTTCCTCTGTAGCAAGTCCTTGCCCATGTCCAGGTAGGGCTGCCACAGCAGGCATCGGAAAAATTAGGAAAACAGACTAAGACATTCAAAACAAGATCATTGATTGAATCATAATGTCTTAGTAGATTTCTGGCCTTCACGTCTCAGGAATGTGAACATTTGTGGAACTTTCATTGAAATCTCACTGTCAGATTTGCACTTTCGGTCTTTGTAGGCGTTGTACAAGTGCACGGAGTTGGGCATCAAGTGAGTCCAGTCTCTGATCTTAGATCAAACCATAGCTAGCGCAACAAATTAAACATCCAAACACTGAAACAAAGCGACACACAAAAGGTAGGGAAACATGAAAGCTAAACGCCACCAGGATACTTCATCAACGATCTCCACAATAGTTTCCATGCCATAGGAAGCAAAAAGAGGTTGGACACGAGTCTGGATTGCCCTGGAAATGATCATCATAAAGCTGTGGATTGCCCTGAAGTGATCATTGCTATTCTGATGCTGAGGCAAAAGAAAACAGTGTCCTTTGGATGTCCCTCGCAGTCTGCAGATCTGGAGCTGCATTCAGAGCGCTTGTCACCACTGACAGTGCTGCATCTGCAATGGCAAAGGGCTGACATAAGGGGCATTATGTGAGAGAAATGAATCGCAGTACCAACTTGTAATCATCAATGCACATTGACCTCGCCTACATCTTCGTGGGTATGCCCCACTTGCAGATGAGCTTGTGTTATGGTTTGGAAGTAGCCTGCTTGCGCTAGCAAGCAGGCCAATTGGCCTGTTGCTGCGTTGCGCACCTCCTTACAGGCATTATCTGCCTGCAACCACAGCCTCAGATTAGCTTACTGTAAAAGAAAACATGTTTTTTATGCATCATCTTGACCAGGAACCAACATCACTGTTACAACTGGCGCCAAGAAGCTCGCATGGCATCATTTTGCCACACCGGCGTGAAGCTGCCCAGACAAAATCCAATGATCGCATCATCTCAGGGACACGCGGCACTGAGGCTGCCCAGCCGTATCTTTAAAGGGATCAGCGCAACTGAGGTGTGATTTTTGCAACCAGCTTGCAATTTCGAGAGTCCAATTGCTCCCCCCTGCCATCCCCTCATCAGAGATAAAGAAAAAAATGCCCCATCCGTGAGCGATGCAGCAAGTGAGGGTCATCGAAGTCCCTTAGCACAGCTGATGTAAAGGGTGAGGAAAAATTGATCCACAAAATCAAGTCAATTGGTGAATTTCAATTTGAATACAAATCAAGAAACTCTTGATGGATTCGAAGATCGTGGACTTTGGTGTTCTACGATTCGGCCACCGTGGAACCATCATTTTCTGGTGATCGAAAGAGTCTATGATCATCGTCAATAAGTCTGATTCTGTTCTCGATCTGCATCGTGCAAGGTAGTATATTTCTCTGTCTCGCCAACTCTGCGTATAATGACCAAGTAGAATGTCTGAGAGTCTGGCATGTTCCCGGAAATCCTTGGATAACAAACCACTTGTTGGTGAAGGGCAGTCCCATGTGCATTAAAAATGAGAAAATTATTGCCAAACAGAAACCAAGCTGATAGTGCAAAGAAGATTCCACAGCCCCTGCAATGAGAGCTTTCAACCGTGAACAGGTGTGACATGTGGAGTGAGAACTTGGCTTGTGGAAACGTAGGCAAACCTTCCAACGTTTTCCAACTTCATAGAAAACAGAGCGGGAGGCAGCATCTTCCTGTGCTGTCCTACAGTAGGCCACATAGAGAAGATACAGGGTTGCGAAAGAACCATGTGGCAATTTTCTTTCAGGCAATCCTTCAGGTTCATGGTCCCACCCAATTTGCATTCCAGGACCCATGAGCTTGCTATCCACAAGCCGCGCCAATAAATCTTCTCTCAGTTTCTCATCCGACATTTCCAACATGGACTTTGGGGTATCCCTTAGCGCCAGTTTGGAAGCAGGATAGAACATGGCATGTGTTCCCCGATCTTAGTGGCACACAACATTAAGAGATGGTTTGAATGCACATGCCACCAATCATACCAATCGATCTTAAGGTAAGACACAAAACAGCCATGGTCTCCCCAGCACTCCAGTACATGTGCACGAAAAAGGAGTTCACCGAAGTCGACTTCAAAGCGCTTCGAGAATGCGGTCCTAAGAATCCAGGCCAGGCAGCAGCAGCAGCGGGGCCAGAATGAATGATGTATGGTCACCAAGATGAATAATTAAGATTAGCATTTGGGATAAAAAAATATTGTTCAGACTAGACTCCACCGAGCGCTGAGAGAGACCGAAAATCTTTGCCAAAGTAGGTTTTGGAGCATCGGTTCAGTCGATTCTTTCCGATCCCTAAGAATGCTACCCAAGCATCCTTGCACACCGCATTCCCCTCCAAAAACCATTTCTTGTGGCAGCCACCTTCTTTCTGAATTGTCCACAGTAATGAATCCTGAACACCTTTGGATAGGCGCCAGAATGCATCACATAGCAGTGTCAAAGTTCGAAATGGCATTGAGCACTTGCATGAACATGGTGGTTCTTTCAGAACACGTCTACACCTGCTCTTCGATAAACCATGCTTTGCAAAAAAGGCTGATGGATGATCATGTGCTTTCTCCATAGCAGCATGCAATGACTGAAGCCGCTGTAGCCTCAAATCAACAACGCCTGACCCACCACCCTGCAGGTCATCCTCCTCATCATCACTGCTCGAGCTGGAGCTGGACTGAGAGGAATGCTGAGTGGAGGTCCTGAGTCTCGAAGATGCCAAGACATGAGGGCTTATAAGCTATGGAAACACCAATGTTTGTTTTGTTTGAACCATCCTAAAGCTACAAATACAGAGCTACAGCTACAGACAAGGGTCTGAGAACTTTCTGATGGATCATAGCGCTTACAATGGCCAGAAGGACCAGGAGCAATGTTATCACCGCTCTCTGAGCTGGCATCTTCATCCCATCGAGGAAGAGGCATCACAAGGGACACACCGTGTGGACCCCCATCCCCCTGAAACTGAAATCTTGAGGGCCGATATCAAATATGCGTTTTATGTCAAATTATTGTGTGCCAAAATCAGTGCAAGAACTGGCAGTGATTTAGAAATGATTGCTCAAACCAGCGCAGCTCACTCATGAAATCAACGACTATTTTTCGACCTTTGCATCCGTTTAGGGTCAATTTCCCCCACTCATTGCCCGTGAAAGCTTGCAGGGGCATGTTGCCTGCAGGGCAGCGCAAATGCAGGCTGTGATGCACCGCATATGCATGGAATTTCCTCCCAGAGAATGCAAAACCTCAGTTTCCAGAAAAGTAATGGCACTGGCGGATTGATGATGATGTGGATAATAAGATTGAACCAAAAAGAACAGAAATCACAAAAGTAATTTCCCAGCCAAGGAAGATAGTTCCAGCTGGTTAATTAAGTTAAGTATGAATATTTTTGGTGGTCAAGTTTATCCCAAGAGGGGCAGAAACACATCAGCAACTGCCGCACTAGCAGCAAACAAAGATAATGAACATCAAAAACTAAACAGCCAAAAAACGACGACAACAACAACAAAAACAAACAACAGAATCCACAACAACAACAACAACAACAACAACAACACAACAACTACTACTACTACTACTACTACTACTACTACTACTACTACTACTACTACTACTACTACTACTACTACTACTACTTCTACTACTGCTGCTGCTGCTGCTGCTGCTACTGCTACTGCTACAACTGCAAACTACTACAAACAAATCTTGAAGATATAGGAGGGGAAAGCTACAAAGCAGTCAGGGCCAACAGTATCAAGATGTGCTGACAAGACACGTTTTCTGAGCACACAGATATGTCCAGAGTATCTATCGGGATACCTTGAAGTAAACAGATTTCTCGTCCAAGCAAATATCGCTGGTGGCTCATGACCATGATCTTGCCAGCAGGCCTCAGCAAGGGTTTACCAACCAATCTAGTTCAATGAGCATTGGATGCAATTCCTGATGGTGGGCAAGATCTTGGAGCAAAGAGCGAGCCCGACCCCCTACCCCCAAGAAAACATCACTGTAGATTTGTCAACCATAACCATAGCAATTAATCTGACTAGTTTCAATGGCAATTCTTGCTTAGGCTTAGACGTTAAGCAAAAGAGGTTCTCCTCCTTCGATTGCAGAACAGGCATCACTCCCAAGTTCTGGCTTGTGTTCACGGCCGCCAACTCATCGAACTTACCAACGAGAAGATCCAGAGCCTACCAAGATGGCTGGGTAGTTAGTCAGCGCAGCCATTCACAAGACCCCATAAAAGCATACTGTCCCAGCCTGCAGTTCCCTTCTCGTGGATACGCATTGTGCAGCATAAGGATACTTTGCTTGGAACCCATCAGTGCAACGCCAGGGCTCCACCTGGAACCCATCAGGCAACATGTGGTGCATCCAGAATCGCTATGTGATGTTTGTTTGCTGATAAACCCAAGCTGGCAATGATGCCTCATTCTCTTCTGCCCAGACTTCATGGCGACGAACCCATCTGGCATCCTCATGTAGTGGCCTTGGTGGTTCGCACTTTATGTTTCAATCATACTCAAGAGTGGACTTGACCTTATCCTTGTTGGAAGGATTGAAAAATAACAGGCAATCCAACAGACCAAGAAGTGAAGTCACCATGAAGTTTTTAGATGCACCCAAACAAAATTCAAGTTTTGAGAAGCGGCATTGCAAAATTTCGCTGTCGCAAATTCTTGCGACGTTGCATGTCCCGCTGCACAAAAGGTGCATCGTTTGTGAAGAGCAGGTCTGACCTTGCAAGACATCCGGATATGATAGAGTTGATACACTCAAGGAACCAGAGGTCAGGAATCAGGTGGCACTTAAAGCAAACCAAGCACTATCATGACAAGGAACCATCCACAAACACAATCCATCATGGTGAGACCCAGTTGGGACCCGATGAATTGTTCAAAGCGATCCTCAACTCCATCCGCCAAGACATCAGAACGGATGAGGATGATGTAGATGCGGTTGCGAGATAGTGGGGCCCCAAATTCATTCCTTGGACAAAATCAAGTTCAGGATCACTACACAGCTCACGCCACAACTCACACCATCCATTTAGCAGCATATGATATCAAGCCAAGGAGCGGGGAGAGTATCACACAAACGTAGACATACCTCAGAATGAGCTTTGGCGCCAGGATTGATTGATCATTTTGCTTGGACATTACCCCCCTGTGATGTTTCATTGGGGCATGTGACATGTGCATACATGATCATGATTTCAAGGGCCAAAGTACCCTGGAAGATTGCGTCTGATCAATGCCATGACCTTGTTCCGGACTCTTCGGAATCCCATCACATTCTCCAAGATCATGATCTTAGCGCAAGATGCAAGATGTGTGACAGGCATGTACTGTATACAAGAATGATATTTGCATGAGCATTCCAAGGTTTTCCAAAGCTTATTTACGCGTCAGTTCTGTCTCAGCCTAGTTACTGCTGGTCTGGTGCGCTTGGCATTGCGAAGAATGCGGAATAGCTGTTTCGCGTTGGGATCACCCAACAAAAGAGACTGGTGATGAAGCGTACTGAAAGGTGTGCATGGAAATCCGCAAATGTATGCACAAATGATCCCAGTCATCCATGCAACCTTCTTGGTCAGCACATTGTCATGCATTGAGCAGGAACGCGGTGAACAAGAATGCCAAGCCAATTCTGAACTGTACATATGCATCCAACTAATGGCTGCCCAAGGAACTGCTGGCAATTGAAGTTGGCCAGTAGAAATCGACGTTTGGCATCATCAATCTCGCTGGCAGACCTGAGGGACAGAGGTCACAAGGGTCAGTTTCATCATGCAATGGACAAATCACACAACCAACATTCAACATTTCAGTTGATGGGGGCCCGGCAAGTAGGCAAGCCTCTCATTCGGTAAACATCCAGCAGCTTGCCAGAGCATTTCTAGTGCCATCCATGCTGTGTCAGCACCACTGCCTCAACAGAAAAAATGTTGAGTCAGAAAGGCCAGTTAACGATATGTTGCCATCAGTGCATTGGGCTGGCCTTCTAATTAGAAAAGACGAGGCGCAATCAGATGCAAAAGTGAACCTCCGATCGAAGCTGCGAATCCAAGGGCCAACACCTGGTGTGGAGCATGCTTAGAGCAATGAAGAGGAACAAATACTGAGACCCCTTTTCATGTTGTTTGGCTCTCTCAATCTCAGCTAAGCATCCAGAATTCTTCACGAAGGCATCACCTATACGCAGATATTGCTTCTGCACATCGGTCAGCAGAATGAAATCCTGAAGATTGAGGCTTGGTACGAAGTGATGGGTAAAACTAAAGGTGATAATATGATACGAGGTGATCACAGCAATGGATGGGAAACCCTTGTCCTCTGAGCTGCTGCTATTGCTGCTGCTGCTGCTGCTTCCAGCATCGGAATCTGAATCCGAGGTGGGGACATAGCGCCACGGCATTTTGGGCAAATGATGGCTGCAGATGTCGATCTGCAATATCCACCCCCAACTTCCAAGTTCCAGTTAGATTCTGGAAAAGTCTCAGTTAGATCTGGACAGCCATAATGGTTAATGATGGGGGAACCAGTGGTACTGGGTTTTGACCCATAGCTATACATTGGTGCATTCTGAAGCAGTTCCCTGGTTGAGGCTGTATGAGAATTCCATCATATGATAACAACAGGTTCAGAGTGCCGCTAATGAGAAAAGTTAGGTGGGCAGCCCATGCACCATAATATGATAGTTCTGAACTAGTCTCAACCATTGAGAAAGGTTGGCCTCAGAAAACCCATGCACCATCGATAACTTTGATATTTTAGGGCTCTTCAAATTGGAATGTGCCTGTACAACGTGGCTGTGACTAGGGGAAGTTGCAAGGCAATTTAGTGTGGACTGGGAGGTCTCTATCACATGTTTGGATCTTCCACAGAATTTGAAGGCCCAGCATAATCCAAGCTTCCAAAACTGGATACACCGTGCCCTCGTGCTTTCCACGATATTTTCCAGCCATCTGGAGATTGTTGGGGAAACATCCGCGGCACGCCCCATCCACCAACCATTGATGTCGTGGCAGGAGTTTGTCTCGAAACTTGGGTCCGCCAAGCTGCAAAAGATCAGCGGCGACCAAGGAACTCCTGCCACTGTGGCACCTGCAATCTGAAAGTCTGCCTGAAGCACCGCTTCGAAGACCAGCACGAGTGCAGAGCTCCACCCAAGTCCTGTCGTAGTACGGTCGTGGGTGTCTTGGTGCATTGGGGTCATGGTTGTGCCGGGTCTAGATGAATAGACAGAGAAGATTCGATGGTAAATCACCAGTGGTATTGATTTTCTTTCAAGATTTGATGGCAAACCTGCTGTTTATGGCAAATCTACCCAGTTATGTGATGCTATGTGGAACCTTTGTTTGTTTTGCCACTCTTATATCTATCAAAACCATCGTCGGCAATGATTGGTGTTGATATGTCTTGATTTTGGTTGCTTCTTATAGCTCCCATATGGCGGTGAGTCAAAACCCCGTACCCCTGGTTCCCCTACCATTAACCATTGTTTTTTCCTTATTATTGTTGGTAAATCCTCCACTAGTTGGGTGGTTAATATTGACCCACAGCCATATTTGTCAGCTGTTATCAACCACCAGACGTGCGAACGCATTCTGCAGCTGCTGAAAGTCAGGCACTGGTTTCTTGACGCAGCTGAAACGCTTGGCAGCAGCGTGAATTGGCAGGCCTGGGGGGATGAAATTTCAGAAGTCTGGGTATGTGCATGGTGATTTCTGAACCTATAAACCATGGTTAACCAATGGTTCATGGTTATGTAACAACTTGTGAACCAATGGTGAATGATTATGTATGTAATAATGTGGGATGTCAACCAACAATAACAGATGATATATACCAACTATAGATGGTTATTTCTCAACTGAGAGGGGTAACCCCCTGTTATCGTCCAGCTAATGAACCATTTGTGGTGATAAACCAAGCATTCTTGGGGGTCTCCTGTTTGAAGAGACCATCATATGATAATGTTTGCTCTTGATTGATCATAGTCAATAATATCAGGGTCAATCAGACATGGTCAATCACAGTTGAGTACTAATGAATTATGATTGATTTATCGTTGATGAGGGTATGCTGAATGGTAAATGATGCCATGATTCATAGAATGTCGGCCTTGAAAGATATGGATTTTGGATGTCCCAACATGCTTCACGAATGGTCCACCAGCAAAGGACGGTCTGCTCAGATCTGCCTGTTGCCAGGTCAGCCTCATAGAAGCTCCCTGTTCTTCCGAATCTGCGTGGCATTGCGTGGGATTTTTTTGCAATTCGTGTCAAGAAGGCTTTGTTTGCACAGATTCATCCGCCTTCCGTGACTGGTTGGTTGGTGGCTTCAGCATGTTTCGGCCTGTTTCGATTTCCAAGATTTTATCAAGGTATGTAAATTTGGAATAACTTTCCAGCCCGGAACCCTTTAAAGAGGGATTACTGAACCACTGACGGACCCTTTTTGGCTTCGTTGAGCCTGAAATCCCGAACCCGGCGCCACTTGTACAGGATCGCCCGGCTCGGCTTCCAAAAACTTTACCCTCATGCGAATAGAGGGACAAAGTCTGCGATCTGCCAGGCTGTTTTCGAAACACGTGATGTCCCAAGCCAGAGGCCAACCAATAACCCACCAATAAATGATCATTTTACTCGGAAACCATTGGTTTTGAGGGTACCACTATTTTGGCACATATACCTGAGTGCATAGCTGCTAACCAGCCATATGTCAATTTTTCAAGCAGTGGTATTCGAGATTGTTGGTTACTATTTGGTGCTCTCATTGCCATGAGAATGCCAAATTTCCGTCGATCAATCAACCATGAACTACAATGATTTCACCACTCTTCGCCAGCCATGATTAGCCAACATCAATCATTCATTACTAACTACTAATATATAGTGAATAGCACTAATGACTATTAGTTCACAATTGCTAGTACTAACTCAAAACCATTGGTTAACCACAGTTGGTTAAGGACCAATTGTTAAGCTTACTAGAAATAACCGTTAGTCAACTATAAGTCTAATATCATTTCTGAACCACCGTTGGAACCATCATCCACTGCTGTTCCTCTATGTCCTCCAGGCCGAAGCGGGCAGTGGGCTGAAGCCGAGGTGACCTTGCAGGGCCCTGCCGCTGGTGGTGTCGGAGATGCTTAACCACAAAGGTGTAATAAAAGTGAACCATACACGTTTACAAACGATCGCGGATCAGTAACCATTGTGAATTTAGCAAGGTTGATGTCTACGTACAACAAAGTAATTAACAACGCCCATAGGTGGCTCTTCAAGCCAATAACGAACAGGGACAAGTTGTGAACGTTTTCAACGGCTTGACGCTGCAAAGCAAGTGATATGCGACGTGTAATGAAGCCAGGTTGATCAAAGAGGTTTTTGAACCATTGGTAAACCAATCATCAATGAACTTTGGTCTTATCGAATTGCAACTTTGTTGGATTGATGTATCAAACCCACATTGACACTTTTGAATTCAAACATGTTTTTTGTTCGGCAAAAGCACAAGTTCTTCGACTTGAAACTTTGCTTAAGCAGCTCTTGGTACTAAGACTGGCTTACCAACTTGCTGCGCAGCTGTCCATAATTACCCCCAGACAGTAATTTGCAGCTGCGTCGTTTCTGGAAACACCCATCGTGTTGTTGGTTGCTGTTGACTATTGCTGCTGGCTTGTCAAATCAATCAATATGGTGGAACATCCCTCTTGACCTTTGCAACACTGATTTGGTTTCTTAAACATCTACGGATTAAGCACTGGTTTGTTAAAACCGCTGTTGTCAAAATTCATTACAGCAACAAGATTGGTTTGTCTTTGATTGATAGCCAATGATCAATTTAAACAAAATCATTTCTCAACCCCTATTTGGTTTGAGAATCAATGTTGTGGATAGAAGTTTGTTGCTAATAATGATCAATACCAGTAAGAACATGCAAGAGTTCTATTCCATCCGATAATCCTCTTCTGTTTAAGAATCAATCTCATGGATAGAATTCACTATTAATAGTGAAAAATATTTAGTAAGAATCCTATTCCATCCAATAGTGCTATTCTGTTTCAGAATTGATAAACCTGAACTGACCCAAGAATAGATGTTTAAGAATATATTTCTGTTGACCAGTTAAACCTCTTTATCAGACATAGAATTGAGAAAAAAAACATCAAATAACAAGTTAAACCTCTGAAGCACTGAAATGTAAACTAAATATAGATGAATATCAATAAAATATTCTCAGTCAAACCCCTTATATCATGAGTTAACCCCCTTGATATTCTTCCCTTACTCACAATCAATGGACAGATCCGAACCTGGATAGAACTGGTCACGTCACCAGGACCGCGCGCATGCCGTGTTGGACCGTCGTTTGGAGGGGGAGGTGCGAGGGACTGTGACGTTGGTTGGCTGTGGTCGAGGCTGGTGCAACCCTGGATTGGTTAATGATGGTGGATTACTATGAGGGTTTCTGACAAAAATGCCCCCTTTGAAAAAACGGTTGCTTTAGTACTCATAATGATCAATAATGAAAGATCGTTTTCAAGAATGGTCAATGACAAGCAGGAA
>VSDK01021695.1:172899-214406 GCA_009767595.1 Symbiodinium kawagutii
GTTTGTTTGTTTGTTTGTTTGTTTGTTTGTTTGTTTGTTTGTTTGTTTGCAAATCTGTATGTATCCCTGGGGACATGTATTTTAACAACGCATCTCATTTTCACATGTTATGTCATGGTGGGGATCACTCGAAGAAAGTAATTAGTTTCTTTGCGCGGAGATTTGAACCGGGATGATGGTGTTTAAACCGTGCAATCTAGCAAATGCTTAGAACATGTGAATGTGATGGTAACTGGTGTACTCATGATTTAACGGG
Source organism: Symbiodinium kawagutii (assembly GCA_009767595.1). Classification (NCBI taxonomy): domain Eukaryota; class Dinophyceae; order Suessiales; family Symbiodiniaceae; genus Symbiodinium; species Symbiodinium kawagutii. Next base: position 173,156 of record VSDK01021695.1, read on the forward strand.
TCATATGCATCTACTCTAATCAAGATGAATGTGGACATCAATTGACTAGCATAGTGTTGACCTAGCCACTAGGATGCGCCAGCAATCATTCATCATGCCTCTGGGTTTTTCACAAGGACTGAATGATGTTAATCCGGGCATTCCCTCGGCAACTCCCCCCACAATTCCCCCTGAAGGGGTAATTCCCATTGGGGAAAACCTGAAAGCTAAGACTGGATCTAACACCAATCTAGTGGCCGAGCTGCAAGCGAAGCGAGCTGCTCTTTTTGTTTGCGAACAGGCTTGTCAACTGCTAAGTCTTGAGCCAGGCACGCATGTGGTGCATGTGTGATATGAACATGTTGGTACAACTGAGAAATTGCTAGTGACATTGCGTAGGTACATGGGGAACATGTTAACAGTACTCGCAAGACAGACACAAATTATCTTTGTGCCGAAGCATGTCCCCAAAAAGGTCAAAACTCGAGGTAACACATTGCGTAGCGGCGCAAAAACTTTTTCGAGCCGACTCTGCCAAAGGTAAGTGCTATGCGCGAATTATGCCGCTATATCCGGCGATCGGATCACAGCTCGCCACGCATGCATTGCCAACCGTGAATCGGTTTTTAGCATCCTTAGCGGGCTACCTGCTCAGTAGTAACCGCCATAGTTTCCTGGCCAGTAACCTGGATGTTGTGGTTGAGTACCGCTATGACGGTAAAAGTCATCAAAATGATAGTTACCCCAGCTTCGTCTGCGAGGTGCTGCTGGTTGTTGGGTTCTGCGTTGGCGGTGTTGATGCTGTGATTGTTGAAATTGTGAGTGGTAGACATAGTTCATCCAATATGGGTCAGCGCCCATGTGTGGAAGGCCACCTGCATAGTTGTGTGTATACTGTGGATGTGGCGTACTTTGTTGTAGGGTATTGTGTGCGAAATCGTGGCAGATTCTCCTGCTGTCGATTTCATTTTGCGCGGCGACGATCTGATGGAGGATGTGAAGGTTGTCTTGGTTGTCGTCTTGGATGTCTTGGCGGAGGTCGCGATGCAAGTCCTTCTTCGCCGGTCTCGGCGCCCTGCGCCCAGCATCCATCTTCATTATCGAGGTCTCCCCCGTCCAGAACAATGAAGGTACTCCTCCGATTGTGCCGGAGTAAGGGGTCAGCGACGCCAGTCCTTGTGGACGCAAATAACTTCATGAGAAGTTGTTTCACTTGAAGAAATTAAGGTGTATGCCTGCATATCAACTTGTCTCAGGGACATACTACTCACAAAACGTTCACTCTGATGCGCAAAGGCGAGAAAAATCAAGCCCTGAGACTCCTACCAGCTCAGATTCGAGGCTGCCAGCTCTAATCTAAGGCTGCCAGCTCTAAAACTGAGCTGGTCACCAGCCCTAAAACAAGGCTGGCAGCCTTGATTTTGAGCTGGAAGCCTCTAAGGCGTCGGGAGGGTTTTGTGTTTTTGTTGATCGTGTGTTTTGGGGTCATGATGTTGATGCTACGTCAGGGAAGGGTTGGCTTGGGGCGGGGCATGTTGACGTTCGCTTGCACTTGCGTCATGATGTTGATGCTACGTCAGGGAAGGGTTGGCTTGGGGCGGGGCATGTTGACGTTCGCTTGCACTTGCGTCATGATGTTGATGCTACGTCAGGGAAGGGTTGGCTTGGGGCGGGGCATGTTGACGTTCGCTTGCACTTGCGTCATGATGTTGATGCTACGTCAGGGAAGGGTTGGCTTGGGGCGGGGCATGTTGACGTTCGCTTGCACTTGCGTCATGATGTTGATGCTACGTCAGGGAAGGGTTGGCTTGGGGCGGGGCATGTTGACGTTCGCTTGCACTTGCGTCATGATGTTGATGCTACGTCAGGGAAGGGTTGGGGTGGAGCATGTTGACGTTCGCTTGCACTCGCGTCATGATGTTGACGCTACGTCAGGGAAGGGTTGGGGTGGGGTGGGGCATGTTAACGGTCGCTTGCACTTGCGTCATGATGTTGATGCTACGTCAGGAAAGGGTTGGGGTGGGGTGGGGCATGTTGACGTTCGCTTGCACTTGCGTCATGATGTTGATGCTACGTCAGGGAAGGGTTGGGGTGGAGCATGTTGACGTTCGCCTGCACTTGCGTCATGATGTTGATGCTACGTCAGGGAAGGGTTGGGGTGGGGTGGGTCATGTTAACGTTCGCTTGCAGTTGCCAGTGGGTACCTGAATGAGAAGGCGCGGTTGCAGTTCGTCTACAGTTGGTGCTGGAAGCGGCAGCTGCAGACCGGATGGCTGGAAGCCTTGGGACGAGCCTGTAAGAAAGGTTGAAAAAAACGCTTGCCGAACGTTGGACCCGAAACATGAAAAAAACTGAAAACAAAACGCAGTGGAATTCGGATCATAGGCCTCAAATTCACTGGCCCTGCCAATGCATTCACAACGTTGAAATATTATGAAAATGCTGAAAACGGCCACGGGGCTTGAGTTTTAAAGCATTGAACATTCAACACGCCAAAACCATGGCGTTGAACGCCCCCGACGCCTTACAGGCGCAACCACCTTGTTTTTGGGCTGGCAGCTTTGTTTTAGGGCTGGCAGCTCTAAATTTGAGCTGGTGAAGTTTTTTGCAACATACAACACCAAACCAGCTCAGTTTTAGAGCTGGTAACCAGCACTAAAACTGAGCTGGTTACCAGCTCTAAAACAGAGCTGGTAAAACAGCAGCAATGACAGCAGCCTTTTTGCAAAAACACATGAGAAGTGTCAGCCACATGCTTTTGGGCAATGTGTGAAACTTGGAGAAGGCCTTATGCAGGCCACCCTTTGACAGGACACACTGCAAGAAAGCAGCTAGGCCTTGCACGGGCCACTCAGTGAGGCTGAGCAGGAAAAGGTGTCAAGTGCTTCCATCTTGCCAACATATTTTCACAATTCTTCCCTGGGTTGTCCTTGCCACCTCTTCTAGTAAACAACTGTGCAAGGAATCCTCCTGTAGTTTCATCATGGTAGCGCCAAAAATCTTTGGGTGGAAGCCCGCTTTCACAAATGTGCTGAAACGTGTGCAATTTAGGCATAATGTGGAAAGCAGTGCTGTCATTTCTCTTGGCATGGTTTTCCAGGCCACATACTGGCCAGCCACTTTGGCCCCCCATTTAGGCAAATCCTCAATTTCATTGCATTCCATGCAATCATAAGCTTTGGCCAAAAACTTGGCCAGCTTGTGGCCAGCTTGTTGCTCTGCAGTCCCTGCACTGAAATGCTTTGCTGTCAAGATTGGCAACAAAGGCACAAAGTGTCGAATCACTGCAGCAGGACTTTTCAAAGTGGGATGAGCGCCCCCTTTGTTTCTTCCCTTATTCAAAATTTCTGGTGTCAAGGTCCTGAGCTTATGTTCTACTTTATGTTCTGCATACAGGCTTTGTATGTCTGTCCACAGCTCAGACACCCTGACTTGAAGGATTTGCCAGGGTAACAACCACTCAGGTCTACCAGCAATTGACCACAAATGTCAGCCCACTGCATGCAGCCAATCTGGCAAACACAGCACTGCAGCGGCCATCTCTGGCCACCCCCACAAGGGACAAACAGGTTTACCCATATCTACTATTCTTTGAACAAATTGGGCCTTGCTCAGGCCACTGCTTCTTTGAGCAGCTGTCCAAGTTTTGGCTTCTGGCCAAGTTGCTTTACACATCCAGCACATTCCACTACGTTGTAAGTTGGAATATTGAACCAAGAATTCAACCAATCCCAGTTTCTTTTGATTTCTGCAAGGATGCCTTTTGCAGGCAACTCCCCATGGAGCTGTGCCCTATGCCTATCAGAAGAAAGCCAAGGGCTTCCATCATGCCTGGCACTTGGAAATTGTTCTTTCTTCAAGTGATCGAAACTCCACAAAAGAATCTCCAAAATTGCTTTCTTGGCTTGGTACCCAAAATGAAATTTTGATTGTATAACTGTGAGAGGAACTTTCAAATTCTGGTGCAGCTTGCTTGCAGGAAGGCCAAATGTCAAGAAGTCCAAAGATTCTTCTCTCATGGTTCCTTGGATGGGCACACCGTCCCCATGAAAACCAATGGGGAAAAGGCCTTCTGCAGGCCAGCCAGGAGAGCCAAACAAGGAAAAACAAATCTGTGACATTGCTCTCCAAATTTTAGAGCCTGTCACAGGTTGAGCTTCAAGGATTGCTTTGTTGTCTGCCATGTAGATGGGGGGCCATTCGTGGGGCAAACAAAAGCAATGCCATTTCAATTCTACCTGGTTTGTTTTCAAACTTTTCATCGGGATCTGAGCCCAATAGCAAGAAGGCCAAACTGTGGCAGGGTATGCTCTGAAAAGGTTTCTGGCAGCATTTTTCTTTCCTTTCTTGCATATCAATTTCATACCAACTGCTCCAGCTTTCTTTGCTTTCTCCACTGCTCTTTTGGCAACAGTCCCTGGCAACAAGTTCTTAGCATGCAAATTCAAACTGAAAGTCTGCCAGTCTTCAGAGTTTGAACTGCTATCATCTCTCTTCCTCTTGGAAGAAGAACTCTTCCCAGCCAAGGCCTTTTGCAGGCCAGCTTGGGCCAGCAAAAACCACAAGCCCCAAGTAAGCATTTTCATTGGAACACTAGCTGTGAACAACACTGGCTACAACGCAGACTTATGTGTGAGAACACAAGCTTGGGCTGGGAAAGAATTACCTTAACAAGGAACCAAAACCCTAGGAAGAACAAGCTCAACAGTGCAGGGGAGGTGGCCAGTAAAAGGAACCACAACCTTGGGGTCAGCTAGCAGCAGCAGCAGCCATTTTTCCAGGTGAGCCAAGCACAACCTGAGCAAAGTCGACAGTGAGTTTAACAGCAGCTAAGGCCTTTTCCAGGCCACTTCAGAGAAGCAGGGCTTTGAACCATCTTTGAGCTCAAGGCCTCCAGGGCCTTGTGCAGGCCAATGCTTCAAGCATCCAAGAATTTCCTGTGCTTGTTCAGTTCCTTTTTGAAATTCTTCAACCAGTCATTCATCTCCTTCCAGAAGGAGGACAGCTGGCCTGACTTCTCTTCAGCCTCAGTCTCCAACACTTCCTTGGGCCAAGCCAACTGCTTTTGCAGAAACTCTTGCTTCTTTCCTTGGATTTCCTGTGCCATGGCCTGGACCTGTCTCTGCACCTGGACTCCCTCTTCCTGGGCCTTGTGCAGGCCACCCTTGTTGGGCTGAGAGCTGCTGGCCTTGTTGGTGATCATCTTGTTTCCAGGGCCTTTGTGCATGGCTGCCCTGGCAGCTTGGAAGGTGTTTTCATCCACATCTTCCACTTCCTCCTTCAACTCCAACTGTCGGTTTCTGGACACCAGCCTCTCTGTGTCTTGGTGAGTATACTCATATTCCTTGACGCCCAACTGTGCCAAAGCTTGGTCTCTGTGCAAACCTTGCACAGAAGCTTCGACTTTCTTCTCATAGTCTTTGCAACCAACTTTGATGCCTTTCCACTCAGCAATGACTTCTGCAGTCCACCATCCTTCTTTTTCAGACACCTGCAGCTTGTCCTCCTCAGTGTCTGTCTTCGTAACAGTCTTGGAATTGACTCTGGGATCCAAGGAATAAACATTGTAAAAGAAATTCCTTTTCTCCATCTGAGTGTTGCAAGCTTGCAGCTTGTTCAGCAACTCTGTGTCTCCTGCTTTGGCCAAAGCTTTCACTTTATAGTTCATCTGCTGGGCAGCTCTCTTATTGATGGGCTCCAACTGGCTAGGGGCTGCTTTTGCAGCCTTCTTGGCAGCAGGCTTTGCAGCAGCCTTCGGAGCTGCTGTGGCCGGAGAGCCAGCCTCAACCTTCACAAGTCCTTCTGCAGGACAGCCCGCTGGGGCCACAGGAGGAGTCACAGGAGCAACAGGAGTAGGAGTACAGGCAGCCTTGGCTGCAGCCTTCTTGGCTGCTGCCTTCTTAGCAGCAGCCCTGGTTCAAAGGGCTGGTGGCAGCAGCAGGCCTCCTCAAAGTGGAGTGCTTGGGTGCCATCTCTGCCTTCTAGTTCTCACAAGAGCGGCGCTTGAGCCTGCGCCTTTTTTTTGGAGCCCCAAAAAACTTTAAAAAAAAATCCAGTTTTGACCCCCAAAAGTTGGAATCAAAAGTTGGAAATTCCAATTTTCCAACTTTCCAACTTTTGCTTTTTTAATTAACGTTAAAAAAGGAAAAGCCAAAAGTTGGAAAGTTGGAAAGTTGGAAAGTTGGAATTTCCAACTTTTCAGTGGAATTTTTGGACCTCAACCATGGAAATTTTGGTGGTTCCCAGTGGTCCCCAAAAAAAGTTGAACACCTCCCAGCCCACCAAGAGACACAGCAGCAGCTTTTTTTCAAGCAAATTCAGCCACTGGTGGGCTGTCCAAGGTAGTTAAGAACTAAGGCCTTACACAGGCCAACCACTGTGTGGTCTGCAGTTTCTTTTTTCATTCCATTCTCTCCTGGTCATTCTCAGGCGCCTCTTCCAGAGCGAAGCTCTCCACAGTGGAGCCTGCCTCTACCTCCACCCAGCTGTCAGTCATGTTTGCGCCTGGGCCTTCTGCAGGCCAACTGGCACTGCCAGTCACTGCAGGGACAGGTTCTGTGAAGGCAGCCAGGGGTGGGAGCTTTTCCTCACTTCCTGCAGCTGCAGGACCTGGGCCTTGTGCAGGCCAACTGGCGTTGCCAGTCCCTGCAGCACTTCCTGCAGCGGCATTACCTTCAGCTGGGCTTGTGGGTGCCTCTGTGTCCACCACAGACCTTGGAGAAGCAGTGGTTCAAACCTGGCCTTTCTTGGATCTTGGATGGCTTCATCCACAGCCATGCCCCCATCAGTTGGGGCTTCATCCAGAGCCATGCCCCCATCAGCTGGGGGCCTCCGATTTGCTGGCAACCCATTGCCTTGTGGGCTCCCTCCCTGGCACATTGAAGATCTCACTTGAGATCGAACTCCTCAATAAAGGGTTTCAATATCATCCATCATATTGTCCAGCATGTGTGATATCACCCTTGCTGGACTGGAGCCATTTCGGTCACAAGTGCCATTTCCTGACAAGCCACTTGGGCCACAAGTGCCTTGCTCAGCCAACCCACTGGGGGGCAATTTGGCATGGCCTGAAAATTGGTAGGGGGGCTGGAACTGGAGCTGGAACTCTCCGGAGAAACATGCCCCTCCTTTGCATTTGGAGGTCCGGAGGAATTTTCATCTTCCTCTTCTTCTTCCTCCACTGGGCCTTGTTCAGGCCAACCAGGAATGGTCTGCTGCAGCAAGAAATCTTCAATCAACCACCTGGCTCTGTTCCTGTACTGCTTGATGCTCATATCATTTCCATCCAGCCAGGCAGGGTATTTCAGGGCATATTTGTTGCAGCCTTCTGACAGCGCTTCTGAAACCCCTGTTGTCATATCTGCCTTGATTGCTGTCATTCAGGAATGAGCAACACCTTGCAGGGCCTCTCATGCCTGCCGCTCCTTTGCTCGGGCACCCAATGGTCAGCTGGCTTCACCAGTACCAGGTTCAGGTTCTTCTGGAATGGTCTGCAGCTTGGGCCTTTTGCAGGCCACCCTGCAAACTCTGCCAGGGCTAGCACCTCTGGACAAGCTTGGGGAAGGGGCTCTCTGCTTCTCCCTCAGCCTGATTGCTGGTGCTGGCATTTCATATCCATGCTCATCCAGCCAGTCAAAGTCAGACTGGTGCACCAGAACACCATCTGCATCAGTCTGCACCCAGTAGTCTGTGGGCAAGTGCTGTCGCCAGTAAGAGCCAGCCCACCAAACAGGGGGGCCCCAAGGCCATGCACTGGCCACCTGCAGGAGCAGGCCAAGAACACACAGGAGAGCTTTCCACAGGCCCATCATCCCAGGTCACAGGAAGCAAGGGGCAGGACACACTACCAAGCTTGAGTTATCCCAAACAGCTACCATGAACAAAATAAAACCCAAACATGCAAAAAAATGGCTCTTTGTTGACAGCCACACACAGGAGAGCTTTCCACAGGCCCAGGCAGGACACACTACCAAGCTTGAGTTATCCCAAACAGCTACCATGAACAAAATTAATACCCAAACATGCAAAACAATGAATTCCTTGTTCTTTGTCGACACATGGCAACCAATTCAAATAAACCCATTGAGACTTACATGACATCATTTTAACACAGATGAAACTATATATCATATCTTGCCCACATGTGATTTACTATTGAGTATCTGCACAGCAACTGAACCTTGTGAACCTGTTGCCTCATTTCACTGGACTTCTCACACTACCAACTGCAGCTGCCAATCTTTTTCAAGACATGCTCTGTTGAACCTTCTGGCTCCAAGGTGGTGCACTAACTACACAGCATGGGCCTTTCTCAGGCCAGCTCAGTTCAAGCCAGCAATGATCTCATCTCTTTTCTTCAGCACATGGGCCTTTTGCAGGCCAACCTCTGCAGAGGTCACAAATTCCATGTGTTGGTCCACAACTTTGTGGTGCTGATCGGTGCTGCCAACATTGACCAGCAGAGATTCCTTGTCACTCATCACTTTTTGGCAACAATATAACTCTTTGCTGTGGCTTTGGTTGGCTTCACAGAACCAAAGGTGGGACTTTCTTGCCAAACCTTTCCCACTTTTTGAACAGCTTTCACACTGGCAGGTCTTTTTTTGACAGGAACCTTGGCAGCAGGCTTGTGGAGCACTGGCCTTGCCTCTGGTTCTTCCACCAAGGCCTTTGGCAGGCCACTGAGACTAGATATGCTAGACTCAGCCCCTGGAGAACATGCCACCATTGAACTGTCAATGCTAACAACATTGTCTGCTTGGCTGCAGGGGATGGCAGGCCCTGGCTCTGGTGTTGCTGGCATGCTGGGCATGCTTGGCAACACTGGTGCTGCACTGCTGGAAGAAGTTCCACTGTTTCTGCCCTGGCCAGGGCCTATGACTGCCAACAGCTCTTTCACCCAAGGCTGTATCCTGGCACCTGTAGTGCTATTTCTTCTTTTTTTCAAAACATATCTTTTGACTGAAAAAATTTTGGTCAGGATAGAGTCAATGGTGGCCTTTCTCAGGCCAGGGAAAGCTTTCCCCCAAGCTTTTCTTTGCTCCACCACACCAGCCAATCCATCTTGAGCTGGAAACCAAGTTTTTAAAGCTTGAGTATGTGTTGGCCCAATGTCTTCCTCATCTCCATTCCAAGTCGTTTCTTGGAACCCATGAGGGTAGCAACCTCTCAAAACTGCAGCTGCACTGTCTACCAGGGCAAATGCTGGGACCCTGATATGGCCTTGGCCTTTGGCAGGCCACCACTCACATGATGGCTAGCCACAGGGAGAGGTGTGGAAGAAGCTTTGCCTCTTCTTACTGAACTAATCAACATCTTGAGCTTCCAAAGAGCTGCAGCAAAGTCAATGAAAGGAGGCTGCACTTAACCCAGTGCACTGAAGTCTTCCCACTGCACTCTGCTAGCTAGCTGCTGGCCATTTTTTTCTGGCAAGCAAAAACAATCAAAGTTATCTACGAACTGCATGAGGCCTTTCCCAGGCCAGCTGCACCAGAGCCTGCATTCATTTAATTTTGCCTACAGGCTGGCAATTAGAAATTGTTGGAAATTGCCTTTCCCAAGACGTGCTAATGGGCAGCCCAAAAGTACGGCTGTCTGTGGAAAGGTGGCCAATGCCTCTGTGCAAATGGAGGCACTGGCTCAAAGACCAGCCAAAAGTGTTGGCTGGGACAGTGGGGCAAAGTCAACCACTGTGAGTGGTCAGCGCACATGTTCATCCAGACTTTTCCAGCCCAAGCAGATGATTGAACAGAAAGAGTGATGGACTCCATGTCCCTAATCATTAAGCCTTAGGCCTTATGCAGGCCACCAGAGCTTGGCAAAGTGCATGGAAAGTTGCAAATTATCAGGCCTTGTGCAGGCCACCATAATTTGGCCAAGGGCATTGAAAGTCCCACATGATGGCCTTGTGCAGGCCGCCAAAGCTTGGCTCCAAATTCTGCGGCCTTATGCAGGCCATCCTGGCAAGGGCGCAGAGAAAGTTCAATCCTATCTACTTAATGCTGGACTTGGAAAACAGCAGCAGAGAACACCATATATGTTCAAAACATGGCTCAACAAGAGGACAAAAACCAGCTCAAAATTAGAGCTGGTAACCAGCCCTAAAATTGAGCTGGTTACCAGCCCTAAAACTGAGCTGGTTTAGCTTCAAACATAGCAAAATTTTACCAGCTCAAATTCAAGGCTGGTAGCCTCAAATCAGGGCTGGTAAAAAGGGCTGACCAAATCAGGGCTGGTAGGGGTTTCAGGGAGGCCATCAGATTGTCGTGGAATGGACATTCTCCATTGGTTGTCGCGCAGGTTCTGAATGTAAGTGTTCTTAAAGACTGCTGCCATTTCCCGACGTCTATCTCTGTCTTGTTTTGCCGCAAGGACGGAAATTGTTGTTGAGTCAAGATTTTTTCAAGCTTGGGACTGTCAAGTTCAGGGACCTACGCAAGATCAAGGAGGTCATTCCACGCGACTCGAAGTCTTCTCAAAGCAATTTCGAATTTACCGATCCAGTGTACCAGTTCAAGATTACCACGGTAGCTGCTGCGCCAACTAAAGAGTTCGCGAGACTCGGCCCATGTCGTTCGGGCTGCAGAGTTGTGATGCCTAACCAATCACCGATCAGGTCTTCGTACTCAAACCATGACGATAAACCATCAAGTGTTGCAGGGCATCTTGGGAGTCATTCAACTCCGTGTGGTGGTGCAGGTTCTGCCGCAAGGGCGGCCTCGATGTTTGATTCATGGTCATCAGGGATGAGCCCATCTTCTGAATCCATTCTGTTAGTTTGTACCATGGCGCTAAACTACGAGCGGTTGCCCACAATCAGTTAATCGGAGATAGAGCGAGTTCGAGTAGCCCAATCCGGTGACGGATAGAAGCATTTTGAAGGCTCTGCTTTACCGCTTGAAGGAGTAAATTCCTATTGGGAAACCTTGAAATTTCAGATTGGATCTAACGCCAGTCTAGTGGTCGAGCTGCGAGCGTAGCGAGCTGCTCTTTTTGTCTGCGAGCAGGCTTGTCAGCTGCTAAGCGCGCATGTGGTGCATGTGTGGTTTGAACATATTGATACAACTGAGACAACGCTACTGAAATTGCGTAGGTACATGGGGAACGTGTCAAAGTAGTCACACCCCCAGCATTTCCCCGTCAATTCCCCCAACAAGTCCACCCCGCAATTCCCCAGACAATTCCTCCTGGTATTTCCCCCGACAAGTCATTCCGCCCGGCATTCAAGGCAATTCCGCCAGCACTCCCCCCGGCGATCCCCCAGCAATTCACGCGGCATTGTGGCAACCCCGGCAAACCGCCCGGCAATTCCCCCGCCAATTCCCCAGCAATTCTCACAGCAATTCTCCCGGCAATGCCCTTCGTTCCGGCAATTCCATTCGGCTTCTTTCAGTAATTTCCCTGGCAATTCCCGGCAAGTCACCCGAAATTTTTCATTGATATGCCTGATTGAAATTTAGCCACGAAAGCTCTATACATGTCATTCATTTCGCATGCCAGAAAATTTTTTCGTTGTAGAATACATGGGCATTTTGTGGTTGCCAATTTGCGTTGGAAAATGGTTTTGAGCAGGTTGGGGTGGCCGTGCTGGTTAGGATTGAAGAATAATACACATTGCTTGCCCGAACAGCGAAATATTGATTACGTGGCATTTTTTTGAAAAATGCCAGGAACAAGACATGCAGAGCACATAGTTTTTTGATCATTGATAAAAAGACCAAGGATCAAAAGGCTTCCCAAGTCACCAGGTGAAAGCCGTGAATCGTTAAACATGGGAATTGCAAATCCGAGTGGTTGTGGTTGACCAATTGATTTTGGCTCAAAATGACAGACGAGCAGATCGCTTTTGGACACAGTGAATGAGACCCATAGGATGCCGGACGGGCCGCCGCCCCCAAACAACAAGAACAATTCAGGCTCAGACCCATTGCTACAGCTGTCACAAATATTGTCAGCGGCGTAATCCAGGATACAATCGAATCAGCAAAGGAAGGCTATAATGGCAAGTCAACTGGCGCACCAGCTCTGAGTCTGCTTGAGACTTTGCAGATTGCGCCCAAGATTCAAAGAGAGTTGAAAAAATCCGACAATTTTTGTTCAGTGTGATGATATTTTCACCGTCAGCCTTCATTTGCTTTTAGTAGCCTTCATTTGCTTTTAGCAGTGGCAGGATGCAATCAGAGAAGTGTTGGACGGACCGATCAAGAAACTGTTGAAAGGCCGTATCGCGTTTGACGAGGACTTGTCAAGAGCAGTGGCGAGCTGGCAGATTGCAACCAAAAATGAGATCACCATATCCTGTGGAACGTTAAACGACATCACAGCCAATGTCCTTGAGATGAAGGCAGAGGCGGGTTCGAGAGACAAGGACTTCTTGGCAAAAATGTGGCGCTTGGATTTTTGTTGTGCCGTGTGGCATTGGAGACGCTGTGACCGAGGTCATTGAGTCCAGACTGTTGGACGAAGTGAAAGCCCAGCTGCGGGCTGTGATTTGAGAAGTCAGAGACATATGCAAAGAGTGTGTGCCTGGACCGGGTGAAGCGGACCCTGACTGATGAGTGAAGTGTGCCCCAAGGCAACCATCTGGGTCAACTACTTAGAGTTCGCAACTGACCAAGAAGGCCATGGCAAAGGAACTGCAACTCAGCTTGTGGTCGACGAATGGATTGAATGGACCACAAGGCAGGTGCAGCCCGCTCTTGTCGAATCACTTGTGTTCTGCGATGAATGAATATTATTGTGTTGAGGACAAAAGCCTTGCCTGACGGATATGCTGCTGTGTGCTTGTTGCTTTGAAAACTGAACAGAAGAAGACAAAATGTAATTTGGACGTTTGAATTTGAATGTCGGTCTAACCGAGCCCATGTAAATTAATTGGTGGGGAAGGTGTGTGTTGGTAAATTGGTTTGGTGCTTGATTGGTTGAGTGACCGACTGATTGACTGAGTGACAATGGCTGAGCAACTCAGTGAGCAATCCTTCAATGACACCGCCGTCTTTTCTAATCCGTGTGATGAGGCTTTTGGAGCATAGGAACATGTGTTCTCGACGGCAAAGGTGGAGAAAGCCAAGTAGAAAAGGATCGTGAGTTGAAGGTTGGTTAGCTTTTACTTCTGGATTTCATAGGTCAGTTGATCCAAAAGCAAGGCTTCCAAGGCTAAAAAAGGGTTGGATAACAACTACCATTGGATGACTAAGACCTTGCACACGCGCAGAAACCCACAATCTTTCGTAAACGTTTTGCTCTTGGGGTGGGGATGGGGTGCGGCTGGGTGGGATGTTAACGTTCGTGTGGATGTGCGCGCCATTGCAAGTTGAAGCTACGTTGGAGAGGTGGGGTTGGATGTTAAGGTTCGTGTGGATGTGCGCGCCATTGCAAGTTGAGATGGGGCTGGGGTGGGGTTGGATGTAAAGGTTCGTGTGGATGCGCGCGAAGTTGACGTTATGTTGGGGATAGGGTGGGGTGGGGTTGGATGTTAACGTTCGTGTGGATGCACGCGCCAAGTTCAGGCTACGTTGGGGATGGGGCTGGGTTGGGGTGGGGTGTTAAGGTTCGTGTGGATGTGCGCGAAGTGGATGCTACGTTGGGGATGGGGCTGGGGTGGGGTGGGATGTTATAAGGTTCGTGTGGATGCGCGCGGGAAGTTGAGGCTATGTTGGGGGTAGGGTGGGGTGGGGTGAGATGTTAATTGAGGCTACGGGGGGGATGGGGCTGGGGTGGGGTGCGATGTTAACGTTCGTGTGGATGTGCGCGCCAAGTTGATGCTACGTTGGAGATGGGGTTGGGGTGGGTTGGTATTTTAGGTTGAGGCATCGTTGTGTCATCTAAGATGATGCTGTGAAATCAACCATGTATCCACCAACTCACAGTTGTCTTCTGAAAATGTTCAAAAATTGAAGAAAAATTAGTTGGGCAAAGCTTTCCTGGACCCTCATTAACGACTGGAAACAATTTACTATGCCCGTAGCTCTGCAACGCAACATGTGGCACACAAGAAAGCGTTGTAAAAAACCAATGCAAAATGAACATTTTGAACATGAACAACATGAACAAACGGCTGCGGCACAAACGTCCATGAAAACACCTGCTGCAAACACGACGGGGTTCTATGCGCCTGCAGCGTAAAGACGGTTCAAATCATCGAATGCTGTGGTTTGAAGATTTTATTGCTTTAAACACTTGGATTGAAAGACTGAAATGGATTGGAAACTTGGATTGGAAGATGCTATTGCTTTGAAAACTGGGCTTCGAAGATTCAAATTAGCAAATCATGAAAGCGGTTTCCCGAGAAGATAGAATCTGATTCCAGGACAGAAATTGCTCGGAAAACTATGATATAGACCCCTTCTTCAGGAGTCTGTTGATGATGTTGCTTGCTCGAAAAAACAGATTCTCCAAATCGATTTTTTTGTATGAAAAATGTATTGGTTGTCAGCGTTGGTCTGAGGCAGGAGATGCATACCGAAAGTCGGTTGAAACACTTGCTGCAAGTCTTGGCCGCAGAGGCTCCATTCAGGACCGCTTGTGTTGCTTACCTATGTAGTGGACATGCTGGACCTGACCGTATCAGTGGGCGAGGCGAAACAAACCGTGAAAGGTATGCCAGATTTTTGGGATCATTTGGAGCAAAGCAGCGGACCTCTGTTTCAAAGTCTGCAGTTTGCCTGCTTGGAATTTATCATTGTCAAGCTTGAATCTGTCCTGAATTTATCTGATGATCAGGGTGATGATCTTCACCTTGTTTTGTATGATAAGCTACGTTTGTGCCGCTGGGCGGGGCCTCGCCAGATCATGCCAGAGTTTGTTCAGCAAACAAAGCAGACAAGGGCAATGTTGGCATGCACTTGTTTGTTCGATGACACCCTGCGGCCCTGGATGTCGCCCGGATGTACAGATTCAATTTTCGACCTTGTTTGTCTAGTACTTTACAGGGAATGCCCCGTGCGACACCTGGCTTACTCATACGAAGAATGGTTTGTTCCAAAGAGACAAATGGATGCGGATTCTGGCACGTGTTGGCATTACCTCACGACCATGTCATGGTTTGATGCTCGCTCAAAATTCCTGCTCGTCAAAAACGTGTTCAGCATCAGTGACCGGCAAAGAATCTGGATGGTGAGAGTGATGGTGGGAACTTTCATTGCCCTTTCGTCTGTTCAAAAAAACATCCGGAAGAAAAGTGAACAAAACACAGCGTTTTATCTATGTGCCCGAGCATGGCAATCGCGGGGGTCAGATGATTAGACTTGAAATGGTTTACCACAGAGTCACCGGAGTTTTTCGATAATAGTACTTTTGCAGTTGAATGGATCCCAGACACCAATTGTCACCTTCTGCCGAGGGCTGATTGAACATGTTGCAGAGATGTCATGAAATTTGCGATTTCCAAGGTGGCACTGCAGTGCAAATGTCCCCCCGCGTCCTTCAATGACAATTCCAACAGCCTTGTTTCATCGAGGGTGGTTTTACGCCAGGTCCTGGTGATGTTCGGAACCGTTCCCAACCGATGGGATAGGAATACATTGAGCAAGGCGCCATTGTATCATGATGGGCAGGGTTCGGGAGACACCATTGATTTGACGGTGGTTTTGAAAAGAATTACGCGCCAGAACCATCCCTGCACATGCTCGCCCACATGGATCACATGCCTTGAGCAACCCTCACACGCAACTTCAGGTATTTTACTTTTTGGCAAGAGTGGACATTTGTTCGATGAATTCCTTTCACCCACATTAGAGTTGACCGACCGAAGCAAATCAAGTCAATTACCAGAACTACTGGACACAATTCAAGATGCCTTGCTGCATTTCAAGTCCTATAGGCTATAGGGCTCCTTTCAACCGTACCATATGCCATATGCTTATGTCCGATTCGCGTCGCACAGGTACAACGGCCGCTTGTTGCGAGTGGCCAATGCGCTCAGCGAGGCGCAACCGTCATAGGTTTGGAGGGGGAGATAAGCAACTTAGGCACTGAACGACACCATGCTTGATAGATCTACGTTGTACGCGCCATTGATGAGCTAATGATGTTCATTTCATGGGCCATTTCATTGGCGTTCATTGCTGGTGAAGACACGCACTTGCCTGGAATGTGCATGGGAAGGGACCATGGTTTTGATATGTTTTGATAGTTGGGCAAATCCAATTACGCACAAACATTGGTTTTCTGAGAAGTTTGACAGCTCACATAGTATACAAATGTATGCAACTAAGCGCGTGCATGTGTGCGTGTGCGTTGTTTTTCCATTGATGCACAATGCTAGGGAGAATTCTTGAGTGTATTAGAGTTCTGTGGAGATGAACCTAACCCTTTTTTGCGCACACTCAAGAGAAATGACCAGGATGAATCTTTACAATGTTCTTTGACTGGGCAATCTCTCAGTGGCCCACTGGCCCCGCACTTTACCCAAGACGGTGACCAACGCATATGAATCCATGAAGGGAGTGAACAGTTCTCGGAAAGTGATCGGTGGGGAGCTGTGGAATCACAAATGGCTATGGTTGAAATGCCTAGGTAATTGGTAGGAACTGGTAGGATGCTGAAGAGACCATGCACTTGCAATGAAATGGCAATCTCCAGCTTTACAGGGGTCTGATCCCTCCCATCTACCTTGCCTGGAACAGAATAGGCTTAACTTGGAGAGAATGTGTGTGGTGTAATTACGACCCATCATTTGGCCAACCAATTCGAGCAGATAATGTGGTGCGCCCAATGGGTTGGATGTATATTGTTTGACATTGGAAATTGTCATGTTGGTACTGCAAATGGTGGTTTATTCCAGTGTGCATGACCTAATGTCACCATATGAGCAGCGTTCAAAAGTCACATGTATTCGTTTATAAAGGGGCTTAAACTGCAAAGCGCGCGCGAAAGCTAAAACCTGCATCGCGAAAGTGTGGCGAAAGCCGCGCGAAGTCTTGATTGATTGGCTCCGTCGCGAAAGCTGCGCGAAAGCTAAAACCTGCATACGGAGAAATGCGGCGAAAGCTCCGCGAAAGCAATTGATGAAAGACTACTTTCCGCGAAAGCCAAACATGCAGTCGCGAAAGCTTCGCGAAAGGGTTCGCGAAAGCAGTGTGCCAGTATAAAGCCGTGGTCATTAGGTTTTGAACACCGCTCATATCACCAATGAAGTATTTGCACAGGTTGATGGCATCAGGGGCGAGATCATGTAGCATCCTGATATCAATAAATCTATGGTGTGCTCCAGGCTCATCCCTATGGTTGGCACCTCAGCACATCGCCATGTGAGGAAGCACTGCTGCCGGAGGAGGCGCAAAATGGTGGTCGCTGCCATGGGAACGACATCGCTTGGTCGTGAAACTAAAAAGGATGGTTTGACCCCCCCAAAAATAGTCAGTCAGTTAGTTTGTCTGGTTGTTTGCTAGTTTGTTTGTCTGTTTGTTTGTCTAGATGGACTTGATTGACTCGATTTGTCTTGAGACTGGATATCGATGCCACCATTTTTGTGATGGTCATCGTTGGTTTTCAAATTCATTCATCATTCATGCTATCCATCATCAATCACCTACAGCTATCACCAGAATCAAAGGCACTTATTGACTTATTGATGAACACTTGATTGGATATAGCCTTGCATCATCAACCAGGTCAGCCACGGCCTTGTGCGCTTGATCGCTGCCCCCCTGGCGAGGCCTCTCCACCGAGCCCTCCTCCCGCTCCGCCATCGCCGCCCAAAGCACCAGCGCCAGCACCGGCGCCGGCGCCGGCGCCTGCCGCAGCTGGGGCCCTGGATCAGCAGCAGCATGAACATCATGAGCATCATGAACTACCAACTGTTGGTAGTCAATAGCCAATGGATTAATCAATGAATGGATCGATTAAACCATCATGTCAATCAATGGATTAATCAATGTCAACCAATGGATTTATCGATGTCAACCAATGAATGTGATTCATCAATACACATCATCAATACCAGCACTACCATCGTTAGTCCAATGCCAATCACTAGAGTAATGTTGACTCGCATCATTCTTGGTATGGCCATCATGGTCATTAATTCCGGCCATGACATTAAGAGTTTGTTAGTACCTTATTCAGCACAAGAGCATAGCCGAAGGAGGTTCACGACTGCTGAAATGAGCATAGAGGGATGTTGACGCATTGAGAATGTTCATGTTTTTAGGAAGCTTTGTGCACATACTTTCAGATTTGCGTACTATCTCAGGGTCTATCCATCTCAGGTTTCTTTTTAATTTTATTTTTTCCCTTGAGATGGATACGTGGGGCTGGGAAGGGTACATGTAGTGTTTGTGCGAGACGTCTCAAAGAACGGGGTATGTATCTATCTCCGAGGGATGTATCCATCTCAGGGTTGTTGCCCCCAACTATCACGCCTTGAGATAGGGACATCCTCTGGGGAAGGAGCCGGTATTTGCAGAAAACCTTCCGGTGTTTAAGGGATTGGTACTTTGAAAGAACATATACTATACATACAAGTAATTATTGCAAATAAACACCACCCGTTTTGGATTAATTGCTTACAGACGTTGATCCAATCGAGCAGTTGCGAATTGTGTCCATCAAGCATCCTCAAGCTGGGAGTAGTCACTGACAAATTAGATCTGTGTTGAACAATCTGGCCACCGCAGAAACTACCAGCCTCAAACCAGCCGAGCTGAAGTCCGAACTATATTCAACAACAACCACCATCAACACCACCATCAACAACAACCAAAGGCCACCAGCAAAACCCAAGGCCACCAGGGTCATGGCGTGTTTCATCACTTCCCCAGGGGGGCAAGTGCTCAGGCTGCCATCGACAAAGAGCGGGTGACGGCGAAGTTCAAAGAACTCGTTGCTGCAGGTGGCGAAACCACTGGTGTACCCAGCAAGGGACCCAGGGAAATCGTGGTGGTGTAGACTCTCGGCATCACCAAGCCCATGATGGCATGTGACCAGGTGAATAGTCTTTTGAGTGAGAATTGTCAACCAATCATGGGTTCAGGAGTATAATTTGTCACCATAACCAATTCGCAATGGTTGATAACTTTGTGGATTGTTATCAGCACAATCGAGCACATAACTACTGCATTCAGAGTGTGAGTAATCACCAGGAGAGGTAGTTCATTCGACCAATTGCATCTACAGGGAAGTAAAGGAAGCCACGGGGTTGCTCCAGGTTTAGTATTTCCAATTTACCATATTGAAATTGAGTAAGATCAATTTAGTAGCCCTATTGATTAATGGTTACATGTGGTTACTCTACTAGGGTAGCACTTACATGAATGGGTAATTCAACTATATGGCTGTTTCTCAGAATAGGGGATCCCCGTACCAATCATCCATGAATAGTCATTTTTGTAGTAATAAACCAACCATCGCAGTTGGTATATATCCCCTATGAATGCTTATAATCCCCTTGTTAATAACCATTGTTAACCACGATAAACCAACCACAACGTGGCTCCCTGTGGCTTGAGAACCACCATATGACCGTGGTTACTATGCCATGGCTGGTAGCACCAGTCGCGCACCGTTTTGATACTTCTTTCCGCCAGGCCTTGATCCCAACGAGGCCGCCACACAGGCCGTTGGACAACCGGGCGCAGGGACGCAGGGATGCGCATCGTTTCAGAGGAGACGCAGCGGGACGACCATCCCAGGGGGCACATGGAGGAAAGGAGTTGTTGATGCTTGTGATCTTCAAGATCTATTTCCGGATGGGTGCTCTACTATATAGAGCTTTTTAGGGGATACTGATAGAGGCAGACTTCTCATCGTCTTGGGGGTGACTGTGACTTCTTACCTGGCTAGTGGGTGTGTTGTAACTTGTAACCAAACTGTTTGTTTTAGCAATGATGATGAACATGAGAAAATGAAGCCCTCCACAATCGGAGATGCTCCCCTGTCAACAAGAATTTCATCATGCAAAGCTCCAGCTTTGCAGTTGTATATCATCAACCGGAGACATAGCATGCACCAAGAGTGACTTCATTATGTGTCCACAATGATGGCCAGGGTTCATTTTAATTTTGGAGAAACGACTCCACACTAAGTAGCTTCAGCGGTTGTACACCATGACTCTGGAAGACATTTGCTGAATGTGACCCTTGCAGACTCGCTGCCTTCGTTGCACTTGCGTCGCCCGGAACCTACAGAGAAATGAGTAGTTGTTAGTTGTTCAAGAAGATTGCCAACCAACTATATACATACTACCGCGACCAAAAGACAAAGGAGGTTACATGGTAAACGACTTCCTCCCCTGGTTCGAAGAAAGGCTGCTGCTTGCCGGTTGCAGGCAGGGGATGAACCCTGGTATCCCTGATTGGCCATCTCACATTAACATTCATCATTGCCCATCATGCTCCATGACCTACCATTATCGGTTGCTTAGCCACGATCATCCATGTTCTTGTACTATCATTTGTCCTTGCCAGAAACATCATCATCATCAGCAGCAGCAGCATCATCATCATCATCATCATCATCATCATCATCATCATCATCCATGTTTCTTCACAATCTATCCATCCATCCATCCATCCATCCATCCATCCATCCATCCATCCATCCATCCATCCATCCATCCATCCATCATCACTGTACCCTTTGGACAAACGTTTCGGTGCCCAGCTGCGCCACGGAGGCCATCCAAAGAGTGCGGCAGGAGATGGCGGCCGAAGCGGTGCCTGGACTGCAGGGTGGGCTCTGATGGTGACCACGCAACGAGTAGCAACCATTTATTGTTGTAGACCATGATTTAAGCAATAGACTTGATGATGATGATGATGATGATGATGATGGTGATGATGATGATGATGATGAATTGACGTATGTTTAACCATGATTGATGAATTGATACATGTTTAAGCATTAGAAATATGATGATATGTTGTTGCTACTTGCAACCATGCTCAGGTTCGTTGAATCATTAGTAAGTTGATGTCCGTTGTCAACCGCAGAAACATGTCAAATGAACAACAACACATTGGTAAAGCACACACATGACATTGTAGCAGGCATAGCAATGATAGTTGTGGAAATAAGATCATGACCATGGGCTAGATTTGTCAATTTGCCATAAAATCCACAAGATAGTTCCTCAAAATAAGACATCAGGACAATCCTTCCTAAGACTGCCACGCGAGCGAATTCTGAAAGCAAGCTGCGAAGTTTCTTCACTGGTTGTTGGGCAGGGGAACCAATAAAGTTGCTATTATCTTCAGTAATCTTCAGTAACTGCAAATTTCATACTAGAAACCGATGTTTTCCTGAACTGAAAGATATGTTTACTAATTCAAACTACATATTTCATATTAGTAAATTATCTTACTAGTTCAAACTATTTCAAACTATTTCATATTGGTATGCCTCGTTTTTGTTGCTTCCTTCCTGCACTGAAGAAATCCATCCCCTGGCCAGGCTGCTCCACCTGCCCCAGCCACGGGCGCCCTGGAGGCCGCGGTTGGTGGAATGGCCATGGCTGATGGTTGGCTGCATAGCCTACAGGATGGTTGGCTGATGGATGTTTGGCCATGGCTGATGCTTGGCTGATGCTTGGCTGATGCTTGGTTTCATAAACTCCATCATTCAGTTTTTCTTACATTTATTTGAGATATTTTGAGATTATCATGAAAAAGATGGTCAATCCGCCCATAGCATTTGCAATCATCAGTAAACATCATAATCCACATTTATTGCGTATAGTGACTAACTACTAATCATTATGAGTAATTAAGTATTCTGAAAGGCATATTCCTCGAACAAAAACAATAAATGATGTGTTTTTGCTTATTAGGTCAATCATGGTTTTCCACAAACTGACTCAACCACGACTATCCGTTACCAAGAATCATTGACCACCATTGTCAAACATCGATGAACCATTAACCAACCACTACAAAGCGTTGTGAATCATTATGAGTCATCATTAACCACCGTAAACCATCATTGACCTTGATTAACCATACAACAACCGTTTTCCATCAAGAACCATCAAGTACCCTTGTTATATACAACCAACCGTGAATGAAACTCAACCGACCAACCATGATAACCATGATATCCATGAACTAAGCATCAATTAACCATCATCACCCAATTGACCATCAACTCACCACCATCACGAAGAATCATTGCCCTTTAACTAACCATCAACTAACCATCAATTGACCATTAGCATTCATGAACCTTGAACTAAGCGTAAATATCAACAAGTCCATTATGCCTATTAAGTTAGCCATCATTAACCATCATAAACCGTCATGAACCATCAACTCATCAACTATCCATGCTTAGCAACGGTGCTTTCGCTTTTCTTCTCGTCAGCAGCTGCAGGAAAAGCTCCGGGAGCTGATCTCCATGGGCTTTGCAGATGAGGAGCACCGCTTCCAGCGCGGGCAGCTGGTTGCTGCACCAAGGGGTCCGCCTCGGTGGCTTGGAAACCTCGGTGGTTGTTTGGGTGAAGTCTGGGGTGAATCGATAGTTTTTGGTGAGGTTTTGGATGGTTGGAAGCCATGATTAATCATTTGAACTGACTGATTTATGGTTGAATTGGTTGGATGTTCAGTCGTTCAGACATGTGCTGCTTTTTGAGTTGAGCGATTTATCACACGTTGTACTTGATGATGGTCAATCATGATTGAAGCCAGATTTTTTTCGTAACCAGTTTGCGGCACTGATTCTATGGGCTTTGCGCACCAATCAGTAGAGGAAAGGAAATGTGAAACACCCCAAATATGGATATGCCTTCAATATCCTGTAAGTAAGTTTACCAAGCCCAACACATGACAGTTACATCCAACTATAACAGGTAAGTTTAGTTTGCCCTAAACATGGCAGTGATCCCCAACCGACGCCCATCTTGGCTGGTGACTGGCACCGCTGGGGTCATCCACCAGGAGCGCAACCGCGCCTTGCTGGCCAAGTACGCTGGCAGGATGGACCGTGTCGTCGAGGACGGGACTCCGGGATTTGTCGGAGTTGGTTGTTGGTGTTCGAGCATATATTTAATCTTATTTGTGTACTCCCAATGTTTGTTTGGATGTTCACCCATGGCCAACTGACTGATGGCCATGCAGATGTCACTGTTAGTGAGTTGCTTGTTGTCTCATAGTTTGCCAATTACCAGCCGTTGGTGACCCACTAGTAACCCACCCATTAGTCACCACTCTTAACAAATAGTGGAGCATCATTTGTATGCGTTTTTTGTTCTTTATCATGACTATATAACCATCACAAGCAGGATTGCTTGTCATTTACGGTTGTTAGCTTGCTGATGATTGTTGCCCATCATTATTGATCATTATTGACCACCAACCACGTTCGTGACCGCCAACACGGTTGGCTGCGTTGGTTGCGACATGGTTGGCTGGGTTGGTTCCAATATGGTTAGCTGGGTTGGTTCCTTGTTGAATCATCACCAATCACTGTTGAACACATATAACTATATTATAAAAACCGTTACAAAGCAATTATTGCTGGTTATCAACCATCAAGTGTTGGCTGAACATGGTCATTGTCCCCTATAATGAACCACTATCAGCTCATGTGAAGCATTGTTGCTGGTGGTTCATCTCCATCATTTGTGAACCCCTTTCATGAACCACTGTCACCTCGTCCCCTCGAATGAACCCATTATTCATTGAATACTATCACCTCATGTTACCTAGCAGCTCCCAGCAGCCAATATTAACCCCCACAATGAACCACTATTAGTTGCTGGTTATTGTCCATCCCTCATGAGATTCTGTTGCTGCTAGGCCTTGTGCGGGAGCTGACGCGCTTCGGCGAGTTGGGTTCTGCGACGGAAGGGAGTTAGTGGATGGTTTATGGGTGGTGAATGATGATTGGTTTGGGGTTAACAATGCCTGGTTGCTATAACCAAGAAGCAACCATCATTGATCAACCATTGGTTGACCAATAGTAACCAAGAAATATCCGAGTGGGTTCACCATTTGAAATTGTTTATTAATTGATGATGGTTGGTCAATTATATGTGTATATTGTTGGTTTATAGATGGCTGATAGTGGTTGACGAGCCCCAACAATGTTTTATGGTGGCTTCTAATGGTTGATAGCGGTTAAACGCTTAAATCATGATTGAGAATTGTGAAGAACATGATTGGTGATGGTCCAGAATGGTGAATGATGATCGTGGATGAATGATTGCTAATGCTTGCAAATCATGATCCATTCGAAATGGCTATATACAGAAGCATCCCAATGCTATTAGCATGTCTTGCGAAATCAACCGAGACCCACCATTTTGTGTCCTGTGTGTCGTATCGAACGGGACAGTCCTTGAGTCAAGGGTCTCACCAACCAACTGTAAAGCGTATCACCTGGGTGTAGCAGGGGAAACCACCAAAACTCATGTATTGTGATGCTGTGGCTGATCTAGCAGTGCTTTGGAAGAACCTCTGGGGTTGTTTTTCAATGGTCACTGGTCAGTAAAGATGAATGAAAACGAAGTATTATAACCTAACTAACCACACTTATCTCAATTTGGAAGACCATTTGATTGCAAACCTACACAATGTTGTCCAAATGTTTAGCCTCACTTACCAGTCGATAGCCAATCGGGGGATTTGTTGAGGTCAGGTTAATAGTTCATGCTTGGTTTCCTCCTTGATATGTATTTACAAAATGGACGCCGAGATGCTTTACAAAAGAACAAATACAAGAACCCATTTTGCTGCCCCTTGCTAATGGGTTGGTACCATGGCAATGCAGCTGGGTGTGTGGCAGGGCAGTCGTGTGGCAAGACTGATGATTAGTGTTGTCATTCTTAGGAGATAAGCATCAACAGGTTTGCCAGCAACCTCGTAGGGGTCTTTATGGCCAAAAGATGCCAAATGATCAGGGTCATTCACCATTTTACACACCAGTTGCAGCACCAGTTGAGTCTATGATGAATCAATCTTGTTGGCATGTGTTGAACTATTCACATTGGCCGCTGCTTCCAACTGGTGGGTTGATTCAATTTTGGCGCTCCTGATTTTGCTACATCTTCTGGATTGGTATACCTTACGTGCTTGCCACATGGACTGCGGGTCCGACGTCCCCGTGAGCTATTGCAGCTGGACCACAAATCTAAGGCGTGAGATCGAAGGATTGATTTGATTTGTCACTATGACTTTCAAGTTTGTGTTCAACCAAAAAAACGAGATGCAGATGTGTTATTCATTGGAGAGGTCGTTTGTTGCTTGATTTCATGGATTGGCTGGTCTGAGTGCAAGATGTATATGTTCCTGTAAGCAATAATTTGGACGATCGCCCAATTTGGAAGCCACCAATAGGACGAGTGAAAGCCCCTATCAACATAGACCATTTTTCTCAGACATATCTATCAATCAAAGCTATGCATCAATTTATCTATGCGATTCTATGTGTTTGTTCATTAGTCTATCTATATTTGGTGGCTTCTCAAAATTTGGTACCCCCAAATCATCCAAGAGTATCTCAATAACTTGAGATCACTTCTAGTAATAAACCATCCATTTTTTTAGGCTTCGCTATGGGTCAAGAAACCCGTTTCTACATGTTTTTCTATCCACTGATCCACCTATTCCTTGCTAGCCTATCCTTAGTAGCTCACATTTGGGGTCCAGCCATTGCACAGAACCGCGGAACGCTCATGGTGAAAAAGCGCACACCAGGGTGGTTGAGAAGTGGCTCGGCTGGTACCCAAGCAACCAAACATGGAAATGCCAGATCGGTTGGCTGATGGATTGCGCATGCACGATTATTGGTGGGTACATGGATGGTTTATGGATTTTACATGGGTGATTCATGGTCAGTTCATGGATGGCTATATTATATAAACACAATCACCAATGAGTAACAATGGGGCCAGTATGCCAGCCATGACCAATGTTCAACCGTTGGTTGAGAGTGGGATTAATGTGCCAAGTAGCATTGCTAGTCAAGCAATGTCACTTGTGACCAATTCAGAATTGGCCACAGATGATAGGAATGTGACCCAGCCGGAACTAGCTTGAAGTCTTTGTTGAGGGGTTAGCACCAAACCACCCAGCTCTTATTTGGGTTGTTGCTGGTGGTTTGTGGTTTTGATAATCTTCCACTGTGCAAGATTGGCGAACCGCCGCTGATGCAACTGATGTGTGGCTGTCCATGGATAAGGGCAGCGGGCGAGTGGAGGAGCCTCGATTCATCAGCATCGGACCGTCGGATCAGCTGCAACTTCGGTGCGATCATCAACTGATTGCGATTTGTCCATCAATGCTTCTCAAAAGTGACATGTTGATTTCAACCATGGATGATGACATATGATGACCATATTAAGCCGAACATTGTTTCGTATTTCTACAACCAACCTTCCCCACACTCCAGCAGTCAAACATGACAATGGAAAATCCTCATCTTCTATCGAGGAAGCATAGCAAAACAACGTTAGCCATTGATATCAATCCATCAATTTCTATCCTTCATCGCATAGAAATCACTCTGGTGAAAAAAAAAAACACAATTAGTTGATGGATTTTCCATTGCTAAGTTAGATTTCCAGAGCATAACCCTGGTTGGTTAAGCACCCTGACCGCTGCTGGAACGGCTCCAGCCGCTTCGCCGTTCCGTCCCCGCGATCGGTCAAAGTGTTCCGAACTCGGGGGAAGCCTGGAGACTCAGCGAAGCCAAGTGGTGGCGGAGGTGGTGAATGATAGAACCGGCTGGGGTTTAGCCAGAAACTTAGCTTTTGTTCGGCTTTTTGTGAGATTGATTTACCATATAGGCACTAAAAGTTGGACTTTTAGCAAGGGATCTAAAAGCCACCAAGAGAACATATCCAAGTTATTAACCATTAATATTCACAAATCAAATATTTTGGAGCTCCCCCTAGTTGCAAAAAAGACACCATGTGGTGAATGACGTTTTTTGCTTAACACGGTCAGTTGTTAAGCATTTTAAGCTCAACTGGCTCGTGGTTTGATTCACATTTTGCATTTTCCCAATGTACTAACAACAGGTTGGTTGGTTGACAAGCGTATTTTTCAGGGGTGGTTCAACCACCTACCAGCACATGATCCATCATGGTGAATTAATGAGGATGAAGTATCGATGGTCAAGGCTTGTTCATTGATGATTAGTAGCAGTGAATAATGGTTGATCAATGATGTTAAGGGATGGTTGATCATGGTCCAAAAGGGTAGAGGAACAGGTCAATGAGGGCTGGATGATGGTAAATGACAGCTAAATGGCTAGATGATCGAGGCATTGTGGTTGGCTTTTGATCTATGCTAGCAGTGATGAATTCCCGCTCGTGCCATTCTCTCATAATCATCGAATTGAATTTTTGTTCCCTACAAGAACATGGCGTGTTCGTTTGCATGCAGGCATTCCAATGCTGTCCCCATGGCTACATTGATTTGACATGATAGGCCTCTCTTGCAGCTGAGGTACTGCAGTGACAACCATGGCAGAAAACATCCCGGAGCGGAGGGCTGCACCATCCAATCTGCCTTCGTTCAGTGATGTTCAATGGTTCACACTGATAGACAGCCTGCTGTTGTTGTTTGTTGTTTGCTGTCCGTGGTTGTTGTTGTTGTTGTTGTTGTTGTTGTTGTGGTGGTGGTTGTGGTTGTGGTTGTGGATGTGTTGTTATTGTGGTTTTTGCTGTTGTTCTTGATTGTATTATGTGGGAAAGCCACCAGCCAATGCACTGGTACCATATGGATTGTTTTGTAAAGCTCTGGGTTCATTGATCGACCTCAACACGGTCTCGTGCTATTGTCGTGACCGCGGGTGACGCAGCTTCCCTGTCCACAGGGAAGCTGATGGCACCTGAACCAGCACTGGATCACCGACTTCAATTCATTGAGTTTCAGCAACCGCTTGTTCATCGAGCAAGCACCCAATTACTACAAACATTTATGAACCAGTAAGTACTACAAACCACGTGACTTAACTCTTGCAACTCAGTGCTTGATCACTGGTTTCCCATGAGCCTTCGCAAATCCATGGTTGAATCTACGCCCCGCCGGACCACTCCCATATCAGGAGGCCGTGGACCCAAACACCATGCAGGAAGGGGTGACTTGGTTGTGCATCGCTGCGTTGCTCACCACGGTTTTCCTTGGTCTATGATGTCATGACTATATACGCACGCGTTTATGACGATTTATCATGCTTACTGAAACTACTGTATATGTTTTACCAGCGCTTATTGACTCTAAATACTGGCTTCGCTATCACCAAGCATGGTTGAGGACATACCACTAGCATTCATCATTGTAATTGTAATCATTATCAATTACATTGTTTGGCGCTTCAATCTGACAAAGCATGATTACTAGAGTATGACACTAGTGGCAGATGGACCACCCAGGTACCTCTTCGATTTTTTTTGGGGGGTTCAGACTCACCGAATTGCTCGACAAGGACGCCTGGTACTTGCAATCGGAGGATCACTCATACGGTGGTTTCTCAAAATAGGGGACCCCTAAAAATGGTTGGCTTATGACTAGATATGACTATAAATATCTATAAATGGATGATTTGGTTGTACCCTTAGCTATTGAGAAACCAGCATACACTCACAGCCATGTCCACCCATTCATACGTGAGAGCCGCTGCGAGGTGAACCTCACCTCTGCCAGAGAAGCACGCAAGCGGGTCCTGCTCCCAGTGGTGGTTGGGGTGCGGCATGGTGGGGGGAATGATGGGAGAATGATGGGTTAGTCACAGGGGATAAGCACAGTAAAAAGCCAACAGTAAGGGCAACAGTGGTATCAATACGTTGATAAGAGGTCGATCATGGGGGATAATTAACAACCATTAATATGGCAACACAGATTTTATTTCGTGATGAGTCAATTGTTCATCATCATTCAGGAGCATGAGGCTTGATTCTGGTTACTGCAATTAATGAGTTATTGTTGATGATAATTTAATAGTGTGGTATTAGAAGCTTTTTTTGCCAACCTTTGGTCGATGATTGTTGATAAAAGGATTCTGTTCACAAGGGATACCCATCACTTACATCTAAACCCTACTAGCACAGATACTCACCAGGTCCATTCTCACAGAGTTTCGGAAACCGATCATCACAAACAGCGGCATTACTGGATGTTATGCAACACCGAGCGTCCTTTGTTGGGATCATTGATGCTCCATAAACGCTGCGAAAGCACCGCTCCATGCCGTGCTTGACGGCTGATGGTTATACATGGTGAGTCAATGGGGATGGTTAGCTCAACCACATTGATGGTGATTCACACCTTGCAGATGTTGGCCGGTCATTGTTGATGCTGCACCACTAAGGTTATTATCAATAATTATCAATTGTTACTAGGCCTCATGTTTCATGAGAAATGGAAATCAACTATTAGTAATCATAACGGACCATCATTTACCAGAAATTTACCATCACTTTACCATCAATTCTAGTCCAGAACCAACGACCATCAGCCAGCATTGACCATTACTTACCTAACCATGGTCAATAATTGAACCATTCCTGAATCCATATGATTAGTTGTTACTAAGCATTGAGTACGATGAGTATTTTTCAGTACTAGCATTAATGAATCAGCCGTGACTTATAATCATTCTGAACTACCATTCAACCATTTACCAACTATCAAGAATCATTATGAACCGCTAGCCAGCCATCAACCAGCCATTGAACCCATACGAATCGCCGCGAGCCCGTTGCTGATTCACCAAGCGCCACGCCTAGGCCGAACTCGATGCTCAGTTGCTGGCAAACCGTATTGCCTTGCTGAAGCAGGAAGAGGAGAAGGCCACGGGAAGGGCGGGTTGACCACCTACGGGTTGACCACGGTGTCGAGGTTTGACCCAGGGATTCGGTTGGTTGAAAAATTGATTTCAATCTAAGGAGCGGCTGAGATGGGATTGAAGATGGTTGGCCGCACCTGGGTGAAGGTTGAAACACAATTGGGATGGTTATTTGGCATTGAAACACATCCAGGATTAAAACATGATTAGGCTCAGTTGAAACACTAGGATTGAAGCATGGGCTCAATGATGAGAACTTGGGCTCAACGCAGACTCCAGTGCTGAAACACAAGTTCTTGGTGCTACTCTGGTGACAATGGCACCCAACACTTAGGATTGAAACACTGGGCATTGAACACTTGCGCCTTCCAATCCAAATAACGTCATAAAAATGCCAGTGATTAACCATGGTTAATGTCCATGGTCAACACCAAGACTGGTTAAACATGTTTGACCAGGAGTAGAACCTATCGAATGCATAACTAATTGGCCAAGAATGGTATTAGCCATGATTGCTCATAGTGATGAGTTGTCATACTTAGGATTAAGCAAAGCATAAGCCATGATTCATTGCCAAGACTCACGATGGTCAATGACCAATTGATGCTGAATGATTGACACTTCCAGACAGAATCCAAAGTTTGATGAAGTGAAACTTGTGTTAAAGAGCCTCAGACCTGCATGTTTGTGCTGTCAGATCCTCTACCGGCCCAAAAATATCGCCTTTTCTTTGGCGAAAATATGTCACACATTCGTCTTCCATGTATGGTTGGTTGGTTGGTTGGTGTGGTTGGTTGGTGTTCCCAGCGGTGACGCGCGGCTTTCGCAGCATGGGGTGATCTCACCAGGCGCCAGCTTGTAGCACCACAGATCTGGACCGCGGCCCCTGCGTTCGTTCCAGGCTTGGAAGAAAATCGAAGAGTTGCTCGGATGTGCGAAGGGAAGCAGAGCCCCCGTGCGTCGGTTGATGTTCGGTGCTGATGTCGGTGTTGGTTGCGGTTGGTTGGTCCATGTTGCTTGCTTACATTGCGCATGTTTTTTGGCTGGGTGGGTGAATCCTGTATCTCCATGGTCGTGAATGGTTGGTACCCTCATTTGTCATAGATCTACCCGTCTCATTCAGCCGCTTCATGGGTTGCAACGGTTGGCTCGGATCCCATCCACCGGCCCAAGCGGCGCGTCGCGTCGTGCGCCAAGGACCAAGAAGCGTGCAGCGGAGATCGTGGAACTCCGCAAGCAGAACGAGCAGAAGTTCTCCGCAAAGGCAATGTTCCAGCTGAACAGCAGATGATTCGCATCACCAAGCAGCGCAGGTGTTAAGAACCATCAACTGCTTGGATTAACATAAGTTCCAGCAAACAAAGATATTGCAAACAATTAAGAATCATCAACTTGTTAAGTTCCAGCAAACAATGGTTGCAAAGATGACTCAAAGATATTGAAAACAAGTGTAAGAGTTCTTTTTTAAACATGAGCAACTGCGAGCATGATTGGCCATGATAATCAACAACGAACCTTTGTCATCATCTAGCATTTATTGTATGACAGTGAGTAATTAATCATTACGGTTGCATTTTGATCATTACCCATGTATCATTGTTGAACTACAAGCCTAAGGACCCCCAACGCTACCCGACGCTGAGTTCACAGGTGGAGACAAAAGAATGAGTGGCCTCATCTGTCCTAAAGCTACAAGAGCGTCTTCGCATGGAGTTTAGCACCACCAAGCTGTGTGACCCATTTCAGTGGGAAAACATGCTGGGAATGGAGTTTTGCAGATTTTTTCCCCTCAACTTGTTTCATGCAAAAGCGTATCGACGAAAACAAGCTGCCGAAAATGGCTGCTTTTCCCAATGAAGTTTGATGTGGTGCACAGGCTCACGGAAGCATGATCGGTTCTTTGGTCGCTCAACAGCTGTCGCCTGCCGCGCAGGAGCAGTTTTATAAGCAGAAGTGGGAATCGATCCGTTCAGCGCAGGTGGCCTGCTCATCAGTTGGTCAAGGGGCGGAGAGAGTCCATGGTTTCCTAATTGGGGCCGTTTGCAACAGCTTGATCAGTATGAACGTTTCCATCGATACATCATGATTTCGGCCATGAGGAATCGAGATTTGCACCTGTCAAACATTGTGAACCATTCTTCAGCATCATTCTCAGCCTTTTCCAACGTGTTGTTCACATGGTGTCTACATGTTTCTTTGGAGCTCCGCAACTCACCAGACATTTGCTCACAGCTTTGAGCCTGTTGTGTGATCGAGCCAGCAAAGCAAATGATCATTTTAGTGATTTGTCAACCAACAGCCATGTTTTTTTGCATGAATGGGCAGCTGGAATTCCTGGTTTCACTAGAGGCCTATCATTGCTGATAATTCATCATTCACAATTATACAACCAGCCTCAATGGAGAGCATGACCATAATTATTGGCCACCAGTAGCCATTACGATAAGGACCATTACGAAGCATGATCAATCATTTTACTGTGGTTTCATTTCTTGATCGATTATAATTACACTCTCAGACAGTCTTTGATATTGCTGAGCATCAGTCTTCATGAATGGTAATGGTAATGACAATAATGAAGACCGACCATTATCAAGTATGATCGGCCATCATTAACCATTGTTCATAATTATTCATCATTAGCCATGATTCAGTCACTTGTTTTTAAAAGATACTAATCATCATCATCCTCCTCCTCCTCCTTCTCCTCCTCCTCTTGGTTACTAACCTAGGTTGTTAACGATTCAAAAACCAACGGTAGGTGAGGCCATCATTTTTCCAGCTTCGGCCAGGCGCAGAACGCCCAACAGCGCGAGAAGGCCAAGGCCGTGCGGGAACAGACCCGTCATGGCTTGATGGAGCAGAAGCGCCACGGCAGATGGCGCCAGGATGTGCTAGGAGGGGTGAGGCTGGTGGATGGGAAGCTGGTTGAAGCTGGTGGATGGGAAGCTGGTGGATGATTGCTCGTGGTTGGATGATGATTACTGTTGTTTAGTGATTTGATCGGTTGATGAATGGTGGTAATTGCTAATGATTCGTGATGGTTAATGATTAGTTGATGGCTCATGGCCAATGATTAGGGATTGTTATTGATTCTTGATATGATGGATGGTTCATTCTTAATGATTATTGATGGTTTATGATGGTTGGTTAATAGTTGATGTCTAATGATGGTGAGCATTGCGCTGGTTGATGATTGCACAAACGGCCAGAAATCCATATCAACACTGCAAGCTGTCACTTCCTTAGCGATTCGCTCGTTACCCACACAAACAAATCATTGGTCCGCCCTATCCCACATAAGTTCACCGGCAACCAGGGACAATCCAATTCTCGGAAATGCTGTGATTATGTAATTATCACCATTGTAGTGGCATAGTTATTCATAACCCAACAGTATAAACAAATAGCGGGAGATCTATTTTCTGAGCAGCCAGCCACTTTGAGCTACAAACTAGATTGATTGACCCACCAAACGATGCCTCCAATAGATTCTCTTTATTTGACCATCCATTGATTCCCAATCATCAAATGATTTTCTTCTTTAGATTCACCAGCAGTTGGAAAACCATGTGATTGACCAGCTGATTTCTTTCAGCTGCAACTGCTTTCGCAGCAGCTGAATTACTATTTTGCAATTGCCATCAAGTGATATGGCGAATCGATCATTAGCACGGCAGATATCAATCATTCTTAACCTCTTCGTAGCTCACAACTATTTACTATTAAGCATCATCAACGATCTCGACTGTGGGCAACTAGCTCTCATCAAGGTCACTAATCCTTTGCAAAGGCCAAGATCAACCATCATGAATGGTGGTTGTTGACCATCTTGAACCAACATTCACCAGGAACGGAGCGTTATATATACCATGATCACGCTTAACGATAAAGCATCATCCATCATTATCATGATCAAGCAGTATTGAACTTACTGAATTGGTTGCACCAGATGTCCATGTTGCAACCATTATCAACTATCATCAACTAGCTCCATTGGTTGAATAGCATCAATCATTATAAACCATCATTAGGCATCCGGAACCATTCTTACAAACCATGAGCCACCGGTATTGTTTCTGATTAATTAAGCATAATTCCTAGTTACCCATAAATTAGTAACCCACCACCAGTTTAACCATCAATCGCTTGTAAAACGGTCAAGTGGCACGGATCATCAAGCCATTATTTTTGTTTTCCCTAGTATTTCCAAATGGTTGGTTGGTTCAACTAATATGTTTCATAGAGGTTGAAACTGCGATAGAAACCACCAACCAGTTGCGAACAATGATGATTTTGACAACTACAAACCATTATAATCCGCTTAGCCAGTAGCCGTCATTATTGTGGTTTAAAACTGCTTCAATGGATGCTTTGGAACCTCCTCACTTTGATTAAAAGCTACTGCTGGCACACATCTCGGAGTTCCAACTAGGTCGGCCCACCTACAGCTCTGCACCGGCATGGCTTCCCGCGTGCTCCAAGGCATGTGAATGCTCAGAGCACCAAGCAGCAGTCACAACATATGCTACTGCAGAAGAAGGACCGCCAGTGCTCAAAGATGCACCCAGAAATGGCGAGCGACCGGATCAAGCAGTTCACCAACCAATGGTTTAACTAGCTGGTTAAGCTGGTTAATGATAGGGGATAGCAACTAGCAACTATAGGGATATACCAGCTATATATGGCTATGGGTCAAGCTCTTAACCAACCAATTTCATGGTGGTTATTACCCAGCCAACTATAGGGAAAACAATGGTTAGTGATAGGGGAATGAGGGGGACTAAGGGTTTTGACCCACTGCCACATGCGAAATGGCAAGTATTTGTGGGCCAAGAGCCCTGTAGGCCCGGCTGTTGACATCCCATAAATGACCAAAGTGGTCCCGCTGCTAGGATGTTCAGACATGTTTGGGTATAGTTGCCAATGACCCATCCCCATGTATATGAAAATGTGTTTTGAAATCACTTCTTGCATTTGCATGCGTCCAGGATCGCGAAGCTGTTGGAGCCTCAGAAGGGCAAGAAAACCAGCTGCAACCAGCAATACAGGGATTTCTCAAAAATAGGGAACCCTGGTTTATGATTGTAAAG
This sequence comes from Symbiodinium kawagutii, assembly GCA_009767595.1. Lineage (NCBI taxonomy): Eukaryota > Dinophyceae > Suessiales > Symbiodiniaceae > Symbiodinium > Symbiodinium kawagutii. The sequence goes on from VSDK01021695.1 coordinate 207,952, forward strand.
GGTTAATATAAAGGATGATTTGGGTGTACCCCTATTTTGAGAAATAGACATACTTGCTGAATGTGAGCTAAACTAGAACTGCTTGTGAAGGTTAACCATTTCTACTTGACCGTATTAAGACCCCTGCCGCTGTGAACCGATTGACCGATTGACTATTTTCTGGTTGAGAGGCACTGTCGATGTTTCGGTGCTTAGGGAAGTTTGCATATGCCGAACACCAATGGGTGATGCATTGTTGCATGCTGAACTGAACCACGAGACTCCGTGGGGCCCTCATTGGGGCCTATGGAATGGAAAACTGGAAAACCCACCGAGCAGAAGCACAAAGGGAACTGACCTTCACCCTGTGTGAAGCAACATTTCCAAAACTAGGGCTTTGATGGCCTTTGTATGAACGCAATGATGCAATCGGAGGTTATGTGCCAGTGACTCCCAAAATGGGCGACTTTTATGGCCTCAAATCCATTTGCGAGACATTTCTGGTTGTAAACCTTCCCATTCAGGAATATCCCCAAGAAGTGATGGAGATGTCGCAGATTTCAACCTCTCCTTCGTTCAAAATCTGTTTATTGCCGTGCCCTGGTACCTCTTGGTCACGTGCTGGCTCTCCTTGGGTGGAGTTGGTGATCTCCAGCCCTTATGCCCACCTCGAACTGTCGTGGTGTTTGCGTCATTTCTGGGACCAGCTGGGTGGTTCATAGGCAGAACAAACCGTAAACAGCTACGGAGCAGTCCCCCACCTAGCATACTTACAGTAAGTCATTTAAGAGCATTTCAAGTTTACATGAACCATAAACCAGCAACTTTTGTGTTTAATTTAGATAGTTTATATTTCAATCCATCAATCACAACTGAGCAACTGGCATCCTGATAATTTCACCACTTCCGGTTGTCACAAATATGTCCACAGTGCTGCCCCAGGCAGAACGACAGGCCAATCTTGAGAGGCCGGTAAAGCTTGCGGCTTTGGGGTTGGAAATTCCCTGTTGATGATGATGATGATGATGATGATGATGATGATGATGATGACGAGGACGACGATGATGATGATGATGATGATGATGATGATGATGATGATGATGATGATGATGATGATGATGATGATGATGAGATGATGATGATGATGATGATGATGATGATGATGATGATGATGATGATGATGATGATGCTGATGATGCTGCTGATGATGATGATGATGATGATGATGATGATGATGATGCTGCTGATGATGATGATGATGCTGATGATGATGATGATGATGATGATGCTGATTATCATGATGACGATGATGATGATGCTGGTGATGACTGATGGTCAGTCCTGATAAATGATGGTTAGTTATGAATTATGCTGGTTGATGGCAACGAAGACGACGATGACAACGATCACAGGCGAATATGATTACAATAATCACAAGGTCCCAAAAACGATCAATGTTTCCAAACATGCTGATCTGGAGGGTCATGACATGTCATGATCTTTGAAGAGTTTGAGGCCACTCAAGCAGCTTTTGTAAATCAAGCGTACTACCACGTAGGATGTTTTTGTTGTTGCTGAAGTGTGGTGACATCTCAATTGTCTTTCTTGCTGGTTTTAGACTCTAAGAAAGATAAGCAGACAGTCCCAAAAAACACAAAGTAAAAATAGAATAATTAAAATAAATAGATATTCGAAAGGACATGTCACATAGTTGCACTTGCATTATCTAGCATTCTCTTCTGTATATAGGTATATTATTTACATCTATACATAACATAATCTGCCAACGAAAATTGTCATCACCGCAGCATCATCCAGGAATGACTTTCGACTGCTGCAGGTCTTCCTACCTGAAGCAGCGAAAGGATGACGTCCCTGGGCCTTGCAAGTCGTGGAGGTTTCGGTGCAGGATTCGATGCGCTGGTCCCTGCGGTGCGAGATGCGCGTTGTTTGTAGCGAATTGTTGTGGTTCATAGCAGGGATCATCGCCAGGGGACTATAATGACTAGTGTAGGCACCAATAAGAATGGTTGAACAGCTACTGATTGGTGGTTGTAAACAAGTTGTATCCCTAGTTTTCAGGGTTGGTTGAGTGGTTAATATTTGTCGTATGGCTTGAGATCACCAACCAGTGATAGATCAATAGATAGATTGACACAGATGCTCTTGACTTGGTTTTGCTTACGGTATGTAGTTCTTGCATGTAGACGCGTATACGAAATTTGCAGATCCAAATGCATCAATCTACCAATGTATTTAGGCAACTTCTCTCGGAACATCCAGAGGATGGCAACCGCTGGTCGCTTGCTACAGCAGGATGGTTGAACCTCAACTATTAGCAACGAAAAACACCCCTTGGTGCAGCTTTTTGTCCTTCAACAGACTTTCAACCAAGCACCATGAGGCATGACATGTTTGTCTTTCAACTTGCCTCATGGAGTTTTATTAGCATGGTTCAACGAAGAAACATGACTGATGGTTTATTAGTCTATTCATGAGGTAGATCATGGGTAATCATTGGTCATGACCGGTTCACCAGCCAAGTCATCTCCCGCGAGCTACACAGGTCCTTGACCAACGACACCATGGGCGTTTCTCACGGCAACGTTGGTGCCTAAGGCGAAGCGTCGGATGGAAGAGGAGCGCATGGGCAAATTGGAGAAGTACCGCGAGGACTACGAGGTTCGCGAAGCGTTCCTGGCGGTTTTCTCCGGGCACCCGAGGAGCTAGAGATGCAAGGCATAGCAATGCTTAATGCATAGCCATAAAGCAGCAAATGTTGCGGGGAAAGAAGCAGTTCTTAGGGAGTTTCGATGTCATTGAATGTGGAATTTCGATTGCTTGGTGAACAAAAGGTGACAAGCATCAGGTCCGACTAGGTATAGTACTAGTTGCACCAGGTAGGTTGAGTGATACCCACATCTCGGATCGATAGAGCTAGTGGCTGATATAGCTGTGGTGTCCACGGGTCTATGAATCATTGTACATTGGGCACTCGCAAAGATCTCCATGGTTTTCTTGGCCTGTTTGCAGACAACAAAGATTTGCGTGAATAGTATGATTGACAGGTATTGACACGATGTTTACTATGTAATGATATTGTAATATGCCATTTGCAGAGTCTTCCAGGTGAGTCTACCCGAGGGTATGCTTGGGCGTTTCTCAACATGGGGACCCCCCAAAGCATCCAATATTAGCCATTTATAGCAATAGACCCAACCACAACTTTGGGAGTCCCAGTGACCAACCAGAAACCACGACTTGAACCATGGGCTGGTGATGGCTAACTGGATGGCTTATACCCACGAATTCTTAGGTTTTGAGTGTTTTTGGGATATGATGGATTTACCAATATAACCACTAGAAATATATATATTTTTAGCAATGGATCTAGTTCAGCCACCAAGCTAAAGATCGAGTTTTGCGAGGTCAACCATTTTTCGGGTCCAACTCTGCACCTCTGCGAGGCTCGCACCGCACAAGAGGAAATGCTGCGCGCGCGTGGGGGGACATGGCCTGCCACCGATTCGCCATTCGTTGTCGTGAACGATGGGAGGCTATGGGTGAGAACCAGCTACCCAGAGAGTGGGATGAACATCCCAAGAAAAAAGACTCGTCAAATGTTCAGGGTCGATTTGTCCATGAAGAAGTTTAACATGTTTGATGTCAATGTTGGAATGGCGATTTACCGATGGTTCCGAACTCGCGGGTGACAAGAAACCAGAAAGGTTGGGTCAGCTTCGCCTGTCCAAGCTCTCAAAGAGGCTGCCCTTTACAGGTTAACTCACCGCTCAGAAATGAGGGAGCCAAGGTGTGCCAACCATGGGGTGATACCATCATTGGTATTTGCTGGTTCATTACTATAAGTGGTTGATAATTAGATGATTTGGGTGTACCCCTATTTTGAGAAATATGGGCTGGTCAATGGCTTGCCATCACTTGCAAGGATTCATATCAACCATTACGGTGGTTGACCAGCCAAAAGATCGATTCCAGCCTATTGAGTTTCGCTTTCTGGGACTGAGGCACCGATGCTTTGGTGGCAAAGATGGAGAAGGAAGAAATGGAACTCATACAGAGGTGGAGTGGTGGCTGGTGGGTGATAAGTCCCTAGATAGCAAGGTTGAGAATGCTGGCATTACTAAATGATGGTTTGAGTTAACTAATAAGATTATTTGAAATTCTGTACTGGCATTGATAATGATGCTGGATTGATATAGAATTCCTATTGCCAATATCAATACTATCAACTTGACAAAATAGTGAGAATGGCAATCATAAAACGGTTGACATGAATGGTGAGAATTATCATAGTAGTGATGGTTGATGAGGATCTGTGGTACTACTAGTGGTCACTGGCTAATGCCGGTTGATAATAATCGTGTCACCAATAATCAAGAGTCGTCTTTGATGACCACTTGTACGATCGACAACGATATTTGCTGACGATGGTTATATATTCATAGAGGTCATTACTAATGTTTGATATTTACAATTCACCGTGAATGGTCATCCATTTGAGAATTCATCTTGACTTATCAGTCCATATCCAGTAGTAGTTCAACTAATAATCATATGTGATATTGTCATACATAATCGACGGTATGAATGGTTTTGACATGGTTTTAAGATGGTGAATAATGGTCATCAAGCTGGCATTAGCCACTTGATAGAACCAGAAACCTATGAATGATCAATTTACCCCTTGGCAAACTAACCTGGAAGTGGAACATCCACTATTTATGCTAATTTTACCTACAAAAATGGTGATTTTCAGCTTCGGTGTTCGTTTGCCAGAGAGTGGCCAAAAAATCAGTTGAAGAAGTGGTGGATTTTTGCCACAGTCGCTCCGTCACTCAACACCTCGTTGGTGTTCAGCCATGGGGAGGTGGGCCGTTTCGCTTGGGTTCCTTGGATTCGAGTGCTAGAGAGTTCAAGTGATCGCAGCCTTTTGGTTTGCTGAGGTACTAGTTGTTTGTATAGTAAATGTAGTACCTAGGCAGTGATTGATAGCATACTGGCATAGTTCTGGTTTCTCGTCGTGGTTTTTGGGGGACAGTCTATACGTGTGACTGTTTTTGCTGCTGTATGCTTTTGTGTGAGACGCCTTTGCATGAACCAACGCAGCGAGTCGAAGACAACTTGGATGCAACAACACTGATTCTCACGCAACCATACAACCAACCACCCCAACCAACCAAATAACCAAAACTGCAGCAACCAACTGACCAACCAGGCATAAGCTGGGAATCAATCCGAAAAGCAGGGATGTGTATGCCTAAACCCATCCACCACACTGAGCGTCAGCGTTTTCCGCTGCCAGGTTGCAGAACACGCAGACGGTGCAACGAAACGCCTACGAAGAGCTTGAGGAGCGACGGTTTCTAGGGTGAAGATAGGTGAATGGTGCTTGAATGGTGTTTGAATCGTGCTCGTAGAGGTAGATTGGCCAATCTAGGCTTCAGAAGCCTCCAAGGATGCTTTGCTGTTGCTAGCCTGACAAACAATTCGGTGCTTCCATGGGACCTGAAAACAATCCAAGAAGATACTGATCCAGGAACTGGCTCCAGCTATAGATTTGGGAATGAAGTAGCACCTGCAAAACAAAGGCAGCTGGAAACTCACTACTTCCCGCAGAGTGGTGCAGTGGTACACCCTGCTTGAATGTATTCATTAATACGCCACTCAACTATTTGATGAGCATTCTCTACAAGAAACAAGGGTCATTCTTGCTCTTGTATTTTCTTGCCATGGTAGGATAACTCCAAGCTCTAAGTATTGTTGTCTACCAGAGTTGTTTCCATCCGGTTCAATGGCTTTACAGAAAGTGTACCACACCATTAATAATAATACCATCAGAATCCTTGATCATCCATCATGATCAAAATCTATTGCTCACTAATAATTCATCATGTACAGCACCCCAATCGCGAATGAATCACTACTACGAATCACCTATTAACGTATCACCACTAGTCACCAATTAATCACCAATTAATCACTAATTTCTCACTAAGTAATCACTAATGAATGACCTATCAATCACTAATTATATTCACTACATGTCACTACCAAGCACCTATCAATCACTAATTACATTCACTACATGTCACTACCAATCACCTATCAATCACTAATGATTCACTACATGTCACTACCAAGCACCTATCAATCACTAATGATTCACTACATGTCACTACCAAGCACCTATCAATCACTAATGATTCACTACATGTCACTACCAATCACCTATCAATCACTAATGATTCACTACATGTCACTACCAATCACCTATCAATCACTAATGATTCACTACATGTCACTACCAAGCACCTATCAATCACTAATGATTCACTACATGTCACTACCAAGCACCTATCAATCACTAATGATTCACTACATGTCACTACCAAGCACCTATCAATCACTAATTACATTCACTACATGTCACTACCAATCACCTATCAATCACTAAT
>VSDK01021695.1:229536-244396 GCA_009767595.1 Symbiodinium kawagutii
TAATTAAATTTATATTTTTTTAAATTTAATTTAATATATTAAGATAAAAATATTTTTTTAAAATTATATATTAATTAATAATATAATTTTAATAAAAAAATAATTATATATTATTAATATTTCTTAATAATATTTTAATATTAAAAAATAAATTTTTAATTTATATTAATTATAATATTATTAAAAGGAATTTAATTAATATTTTATATTTTTTATTTATATATATTTATTTAATTATGATAATTTTATAAAATAGGGGATCCCAAATAATAATTAATTTTATTATTATAAATAATAAAATAAAGGTAATTTAGGGATATCTTTATCTTGAAAATTATTTATATATATATATATATTTAAAATATTAATATATTTTATTATTATTATTATTATCTGGGGTCCATGCCGGCCTAATTATATATGTTCCTATATATTTTGATATTGTATATTTTTTTTTCCAATAAGAATCAGTCGATCGTTGCGATTGGCCTCAAGGATCTCTCACATCTCCTTAACGCTTTTATGATTTTGTCCCGAAGAGCCTGCAGAGTCCGCCGGGTCCATGGTTCTTAATTCTTTGAATATCACATCCATAAATAAATAAATAGATAAATATACAAATGCACAAATACATATGTGTACATATATATGGTGATGTATATTTATATACTATCTATTAATATGATGTTGTGTGTAACTCAAACCACCCCCTGGTTCATAATTGTGAAGTCTTGTGGACTGCGGGGAGCCCATCATGAGAGCACCTGGAAGCTTCAACCGACCATTCCAAAACTGGCAGTTTGGATGTTTGGAAAGGTATGGGTGGGTACTCACGGGTACCTGCAACCACCAAAGAAACGATCATTTCTATTCCGTTTACCCCAAGAATAGCACATTCACCAGGGGAGCCGTGTGAGGGATGTTTTCACGATGATCGACAGATTGACCTTTCATCAAAACCATCATTGTGATGCTCCATTGTTCCTAAGCATTATCATTGACCTTGATCAAAAACCGTTCTCCATCACCATCATTATCGTTAGCCATCACTATCAACCATGATCGTTAATCACCAACCAATAGAATCAGTAGAGTCAATAAGAATCAAATTCACACTGAACCATCATCATAAAGGATCATGAACCATCTACGATCCAATTATGATCAGGGTGATCACCGTCTATCACCATAATTCACAATGAATCCATTGGTTCGCATTCACCATCAACATGGCGATCTACAATAGTGGCTAATTCATCATCAACCACCTGATTAGGACAACCACCTACCGCCATGATCATTAACCATTATTGACATCAATCATCTACCACCATCATTAACCACCATGCACCGTCGTCAACACGGAAACGTCGCACCCTGCCAACCTCGTCCGGGCATTCCACGCTCCGCAGAGGGAAGTTGACGGAGGCCTTGTTGCCGTCCACCTGAAGTCGTGGAGCTGAAACTGCTGAGGGTCATTCAGTACGTTAGAGTAGAGTAACCTTGACCTGCTGGAAAGTTGCTATCAAGTTTCAGTAGGTTGTTTCATGTTATTACAAACTACTGGTGATTGGTGATTAGTACAAACTGGTTGCTAACAATCTGTGATAAGTTGCTATGAACTACTGGTGATTGCCATTTTTCGGCTTGCCTACTGGAAAAACTCGAAAACACTGCAGTTTCGAACCAGCCATCAACTGGTCAGCAACGGTGGATTTTATGCGAGGCCGATTGGTGGTTTGAACCCTTTGAAAAATCTTGGTCAATCAACCAACTTTTGAACCACCAACAAAGCAGGCATCACAGAGCTGTTGAATCCACTTGTACGGTCAATCCCCGCTTAACACAGTAATGAAGCTGCTACCCATCCCCTACTAGTTTAGTCATCCCCTACTGGTAATTAATCATCAAAACTGGTGATGAAGCTTCTGAACAGGTGATCAGTATCAGCGGCTGACTAGCTTGATGACCAGCTCGTTGAACCAGCGCTTGTCGCTTGCTCGGCGAGCCGCAGAGTCGAAACGCAACGTGCGCAACGGGGTGCTCGCCGTGCGTCGTGGGGCTGCATATTGCTGACTGATCGGCGTTCAACAACTCACGGCTCGTCATGTTCAAGTTCAGAATGTTTACAAGCAGTTGGGTCATTCTGGTACAGTGAGTTGCTTTTGATTGTCCATGGATATCCCAATGGGGGCGCCAGCATTTGAGCCACGCTGACTAATTATCAACCACATTGACTAATGGCTATTCCCAGCTAGCCGAAATGAAACCTGAAGCAACCGCCCCACACTTCTTCATTGCTATCATAGACGACCACCATCATTAACAACCCTTAAACCATTCGGGATCTAAACCATTGTAAGTGATTAAGTCATTACAACTCATCATACAACTATAACTATACATATGTATATGTAAATATGATCTTTAGGTAAATGTATTTACGTATTTGAATATGTGTATATACATAAATGTAAAAATATGTAATTAATCAATTACTCAGATGGAATGTGCCAAAAAACAACTGGTTAAGCAACTAAAAACAACTGCAAGCCTTCGTCCCTGCCTCAAAGGACACCAGGTTCTTGGCTTCCTGAGAGGCGGTTTGTCAACCCAAAAGACGAGGCCGACCATGGCGTTTCATGGTGGTTAATGGTGGTTGATGGCGGTTAATGGTTGTCAAACCAATCATGGCGTCTAATGGTGGTGAATCGTGGTTGACTAATGTTGACAATGGGTGAATATAGTAGATAATATTGGCGATGTTGTGAATGGATGTGAATGATTCATGGACAGTCATGGTGATTGATGATGCTTGATCGTGGGTGATTCATGAGGACCAACGGTGATCGATGGTGGTTCAGATTTCAGAGTGGTTAAAGAAGGGTGAATGATGCAAGAGTTTTGGTTAAGGATGGTTCGTGGTGGGAGTCAAAAAATCATCAAACATCCATACCCTGATGAACCAATCCACACCAAATCAAAGCTATCTTTGAATTGGTCAGAAACATGTCAAAACAGCTAGCCAAAAATATGGACAAACGGTCAGAATGGAACAATATCTTTATCAGACCATACATTCAAGAGACAACTTACCAAAGCCAAGTGAGCAACAGCAAGAGTCAGCATGACCCAAAAACGTTGGAGCAAGAGCACTGTCTCAGCGATCAAGTGTCATTATCACCACCTGCACCGGCAGGCTCTGGGCCAACAGGGCCTTCAATCTTTCATCCTTCAGCTCCTTTGCCCAAGGCTTTTTGATGGCCATGGTTGGCTCCAATGAAGTCACTCCCCGCTTTTGTGGGGTGGATAGTGCGTACCCACGTGCTTCGCATGAAGACAGTTCCTATGGAGGCCAAATATACGTTGGGGACTTACACCGACTTACATCACTGACCAACTTGTGGACATGGTCACCTTGACTGGGACGGAAATGCAGTGCCACCCGAGAGCACACGGAGCACCCAGTCTCTACCAATGTGTCTGCTTGCCATGGCTAGGGAAAACACCTCCAAAACAAATATGGATTCGCAACCATTGGACCTCTACCAATCTGCAATCATTGGATCTGCACGATGTGGCAGTGGAACCATTCCCTGCTGTTGCGAAGATAGTGGCGCCCTTCATCAGATCAAATAGCTGCGATGTAGGTTTGAACTAACGATTAGCTAAATGGATCGGATTCAGTTTGTGATTTGTAAGTTCGAATGGAGGCAGATTTGAGACTTCTGTATGAAGAAGAGAGGACGAATATGGGTCTACTATTGCACGCGACTGAATATCAAATACAAGCTACACTTTGTCTAGTGGACATGAATCCAAGGGGCCCCACTTGATCTACTGTAATATTTCGTATTTGTCCACTGGATGGTTAATGATTGTGTGTTAGTCAACATGGCATGAAGCACTAATCATCCACAAATAAATTGGTAAGCAATGCTCAATGAAGGTCATCACCTCCCATCAAACCAGGTATATACATAATTGTAAACTGAGCACCCCAGTGTGACCGGGATCCCCGAATCCAATAATGCTCCTGCTATAATCCTAGTGATGGTTGGTTCTCTTGCAGCATGTGTTGATTGTTGAAGAACACATCCACCTCGGGTGTTCTGTCCTGCTCTTTGCTCGTTACTGCTTCTTGAAAATTACCAACCAATCTTTCAAAATTGGATAGTTTACCTGTTTACCTATCAGGTTGCTGTGCACCTATCCTTGTTTTGCTTGGTTACTGCTCGCTGGTCACCAGCCAAGGCATACTAACCAAGCTGAACAAGCTGCGACCAGCATCAACCTTGACCAACCAACTGTAACCCCACCAATCAGCATCGGAAATCCACCCAAAGGGCCCCCGACATCGATAGCCAATCGTCCATACTCCTTAGGAGTAGCAGGGGCTCAGCATGAGAACATCAACCAAACACTTCGGATGGTCACTGGAAATCATATTGGTCAATGATGATTGAAACAATCTTGGAAGTAGTCGGAAGTAGCATTCTTAATATTCATAATGATTGACCATTCCTATTAATCATGATTGACCAAAGTAATGATTAGTATCAGTATCACCATAATGAGCTTCATTAGCATCTTCGATCATGCCTCAGTGTCTTGAACTGTGCTGGTTGCCCCACCCTCCTTGCCTGCTGGAGGTAGGTACACAGAACCTGGAGAAAGCAAGGCAGGACAGATATACATACGGCGACGGGTTTCCCCCGGCAGTGTCTTCCCTGCAAGAATTCATCATCAACCAATCATAGACTGAGAATTAATCACCACTTGAGAATCGACTAAAGATCGCTTCATCAACAAGTTTGAATAAGAAGCGTCAGCGAAGAAGTCAACTAAATGCCCGTTGTTTTTGGAGGGAATCGGCTCAGACCTCGTTGTTGAAACTTGGATTTTTGGGCCAATCCACAAGGCAGTGGTCAACAAGAACTGGTGTCTGACGAGGTCTGGATTCGCTCATCGAGGGAGCGGGACTGCATCGGCCAAAAACAAATCTCAACAAATGATCTCAGGTATCTGAAATTCACATGTTTGATACGGGAGAAGTGCCAAGAAGTATCTGAAATCTCACATGTGTGATCTTTGATATGTGCCAAGAAGCATCTGAAACTCGTATCAAACATCAGGTCCCCCTACCACTCCCTCGTTGGTGTCCCCCTTTCATGTCTCGGATTTCAGGAAGCTTTTAAACACTCAAAAAACCGCTGTTGACCATCTTGAAGTAGTATAACAACATGAGTATCAAGCAGCCCTCCAGCAATCTTCGCTCAAATCTAGCCACTGAGGCAGTTTTTTGATGGATCTACCATTCACGAGGACTTGCTGTGCTTCACAAATGTTTCACCACGTCAGTGCCGGTGTAACTGCTGGATCATCGCCGTGCCTTGAAAAGCCGTTGCTCCTCTTGGTTCACATCTTGCCCTTGGAGAGCCTGGGACTGATTTGCTTCCAAGGAGATGGCTGGTGGATGGTCACCAAAAAGCAACGATGATGGGAAAAGGCTAGGTCCAACCCAAAAGTAGTAGTTTGTGATTAGCGGGAATAATAGGTCCCAATGATCCATGATAGTAGTTTGCATCCCAACAATTGGACCACTTTGCTCTTTCGTCGTTAATGAAATGTGAACAAACAAGGGTCCATTGTTTTGCCCTACAGCTATATATATATATATATACATATTTGGGTACACGTTAGTTTCTGTCCAAAGTGCGTCATTTCGCGGTCTTTTGTCTTCTGACCTATGTGCGAACAAACATGGCATTTCTAGAATTATTGATGATGGCCAGTCATGGTCAAGGATGGTGCATGACGATCTTGGTCAGGAATTGGGATTGATGTGAGAGCTTAGTACTGGTGAATGATAATAGCTCTCAAACGTCAATCACATTCTCCCTATATACAATTCTTGGCCGGCATTCGCCATATCATGGTTAACTGCTTTACCCATAGTCCTACATAGTTTGTATATCTCTTCTTCTTAATTATCAGCACACTTTTATATCACCTATTACAAATCAGTCTGCAGCTAATTATCATCGTTATTGCATTGTCCTGCATTTGTACTCTATTATTGGTTATTTCCCCTGTTATCAACTATTATTACTCATTAATCACTAGTTTTACTAGAATGAAATGATTATTGCCACCCATCATCATCAACCAGCATTTACCATCATTAAACATCATCAACCATCAGGTCATCAACCCATCATTAAGCAGCTACTTAACCCATAAACGTCGTCAACCATACTACCCACCCGTCACAGGTGAACGTGGACAGACAGACTCCTCTCCCTGGGACTCCCAGCTGTGACCATGTTGGGACTTCGAGTCAGCTCAATGGCCGTGAAGGCAACCTCCGCAGTGGACATGTCATCATCTGAGATGTGGCTGATATATGCATGTGACTATGATTTAGTATGACATAAATTAACATAATATAACATAATATAATTAATATAACATGATATAACATGATATAACATAACATAACATAACATAACATAACATAACATAACATAACATAACATAACATAATGCAATTAATATTAAAGAGAATAACTGATGATATGATGTAATGCAATATATCAAAGTATAATTCACTATAACGTGATATAATGCAGGTATAACAAAAATACAATATCTATCTATACATATGCGATGATCTGAAAAATATACAAAGATATGATGTCATGTCACTTTAGCTTTATATGCAATTGTCTGCATAAATTGTTCCACCCAGTTCCTGGTATAACCCAATCATGAATGATTAATGATGGTCAGCCACGCTTTTGCAATGATACTTCAGCTGGTTCTGTGGTTGAACCACCCCTATAATTAATTATTAAAGAAACACAGCAATTTGACAATACACTTACAAAAACAAAAACTGTTTGAAACCACAAAGCAGTAGCAATTGTTGACAGTTCAGGCCATTCTGAATTCTTGACTCATGATGAATGATAACCAAGCGACTTTTCTCAGCCAATGACTCTGAACCAAATCAACCAAATCATCAACCACTTTGATTGGATGCGCCGTTTCATAGCTAGCCTACCTCTGCTTGACTAAAACACCTCACACCTCGGGAAATCCGCGTCAGCGACCAGTTGATCAAGGAGTGGGACCACATCCGTTGAAAGTTGGGGCAGAATTTCAGGTCCCAAGAACTGACGGAGTGTCCAAGGGAGGAAACCGTGCAAACTGACTGCCATGTAGTGTGCTAGGATCGTAAAGCAACCACCATGGAAAATTATGAATCAACAACTGCTTGAAGAGATCTGGAATTGCAGCGAAAAGGGCGTTTGATGGTTGGCAGGGATAGGGGCAACATGGGGCAACCACGGGCAACCCGCAAATTGCTTTGGGCGCCACCACTTGGAGGAGGATCAGCGACATCTTGTTGCAATCTGGAAGCTTCGGTGTTGACAGGGACCATTTTTGGTCAGTGAAACATGTCAGGGCGTCGCCTAGCAGTGACAAGGCAGAGCCTAGCGGCATTGATAACTTCAAACACACCGGAAGATCCTCCTCAGAGCAGCGGCATTGATGACTTCAATCACACAGGAATATCCTCCAGCAAAGGACCTGAGGTCACTTTGCCTGCTTAGCAGGCTCCCTCCTTTGAAGGAAAATTGCAAAACAAGTCACTTGGAGTGTCACTTAGTTAGTTACTGTTCTTCTTCAATGTCTTCCAGTTGCCCTTCTCGTAATCTTCGAGTTTTGGAATCAAATTTCCCAAGATGCATCCAGAAATGGCTCGGTTGTCCTGGTACGATCGCCTCATCTGCCAATCTCAATGAAGTGTGCCTGGCACACAGATATCTTCCCGATTCGCCCGGTACACGAAAATAGGTGGGACGTCGGAAGATGCAGCTCTCCCGTTGATCTGGGGGGGCCAGATTGGTGACAGTGCTGAACATTGCTTCAAGACGATCCCAATCCGAGGGCCTGATGAATTTCGTCAAAGTCGGCATGCCGGACTCTATCTTGGACACTGCCGATTTCCGCTGAAAATAAAGATGTGCTTGCTCAATATCCAGCAGGCCGGTCACATCACTGACAAGTAGAGCAATTTCAACCAAGTCATCCTGGCCCACCACAATCTCCGAGGGTCCACTGCTTCTGCTCGTGCTTCTTTCTGGAGCCCGAGGCTGCTGAATCCTTTCAGGGCCAGCGTTGGGCGGAGCCTCAGGAGGAGTGGTCTGCAGTTGCTCCAACGGATCTTCCTTCATGGCTAACAGGCAGTAGTCCCCGGCAGAACGGGGGAGAGCTGTGCAAAAAAGATCTACAGAAACTGGGCCCGTTGCGCCCTGCAGTGACACCCTCAAGCCACGTGGCATAGACGACTCAGAGTCGTCCTCAGCCTCCAAAAACTTGGAAAACTTTTGCCGGCTTTCAGAGTCCAGAAAGAGATCCAAGAAACTGCCGTTGCTGAACTGCTTGTCTGACTTCAAGACGCGTTGCAAACAAGTGGCATTGTCAATGATGGTCTTGGTGCGACGATCCAAAATCAGGTCACCATCGCATACCCCTCGCAAAACTTGTCGGAACCCCCACATTAATGATGTAACCTCACCAGAATCGAGTTTGGCAGCGATGTTGGACTGGATGGTAAGAACAGTAACAGCAATTACTCCACCGACGACTGTATACGAAATGACTGGTATAGGGTGTCATCTTGGCAAAGCCGATCAAACACCATCGAGAATACATCAACAGCGCAGACTGACACACGTAGAAAGGCATCACTCTCAAGTCAATGACTAGAATGCTGCTGCTGATTGCGCCGATAGTAACCATCCTCTCAGATATGTCAAACATTGCCACGTCGGTTTCATTTGCAAGTCCAATGACGAAGAGAGTATGAGCAGCAATCAGAGCTGCCTCCACCAAATGGAATTGAGTCTGTGATTTCACCAGCTTAGGGGCGCAAAAGACCCAGGCATAGCCAAACAAGCATGAAACAAGTTGGCAGAGTGAAGACAGAGAAGGGTCTTCAAGAAACCTCCAAGCTACACCTAAACAAAGAAGGAAGAGAACATGGATTAACACTGCACACAAATTCTTCATGATCTTGCCCCGAGCAACAAGCAACTCTTCATTAAAGCGCAGCTGGAAATTCATAGCACGATCTGCCCCGGAGACCTTCTCTGTGACGATTTCATATGCACACAAACCAGCACCGAACTGTGTCTTGGTTGCATACACATGACCCAACAAAAGCAGCGCAACGAACGGAACTGCAGGGGCAAGGGCCGCCCACAAGTCACCAGCCGGATTCCACATGGTAACCCAGCACAGCTAAGCTCCATCCAACACTGGCATTGATCCGAAATGCTCAAGCTGCAGGATACCGAATCTTTGCAGCGTTCTGGGTGTGCATTCATCACATTTCTCAACTCATCTAGCTTCCAACTGTCATGCTTTTGGTTTTTTTTGGGCCTTCAGAAACAGCCGTTGTATTTTGTGGTGGAACAAGCAGCGCCATGTGGGTGGTTCTCAAAACAGGGGACCTTCAAACCATCCTTTTTGAAGCATTATTCATAATAAACCATCCATTTTTGGGCTACCCCCATTTTAAGAAACTACCATTTGGCATGTAGGGTATGAATATCCAATCCTGGTGATTCCTTGAGGCATCGAAGCTGTTTTTACTCTTGAAGCAGCGAAGCCACCCCGTCGGGGAACATATGCGGAAGTCAACCGCGCACTTGTGCTGCTGCTCCCCCCCGGCCGCGGCGAAGGAAGAGCAGGTCCTGTCTGTTCAAAGATGACATCAAAACCAGTTTCAGTCTTGACGTGTCCGACGCACCAGGATTTGAGCCCGATGTGTGGCATACAAACGATCCTTCCATGGTTGTGTAAAGACCATTCGGTCTTCATGCCAAATCTCAAAATTCAAATGGCTTGGCAAATCGACTAGAAAACGAAGATTGGCACTTCCAGTAGGCAGCTGAGCTTGAAGAAGGGACTGCACCTCAGCTTGTTGTGGATAGGACGGACGTCTCCGAAGTCCAGCCATGTGCAAGGCTGAACCGTAGAGCGTGAGCGCTCTCACCTTGCCTCCCTGCAGATCTGGTGCAACTGGCTGAGGAATCAAGCTTTGAAACTGTGAGACCAGTTGCTGAGCCACGCGGCTCTGCTCGCCTAATGTCACTCCCATCGATTGCGCCTCCTGGGAACTCTGTGGCTGATGGAGGTACTCAACACCAGCTGCATCTTTGCGTCTCACTGGCAACCAGGTACCGTGAACCAACACGAGGCCCAAGGCCAACTCGGCCCAGGAAACGCCCATGTCAGCAAGAGGTCCCTCATCTTGTTCTGTAGCCCACACACATCCCTGAAGGAATGTTTTAACGGTATGCATGCAGTGAAGCCCCCATGCGCTGCTCTCCAACCATGTTTCTGTAAGGTCAGAACTCATCCGCCAGCCGTTCACAGGTGCCCATTGTCTCGCCTGTGCCAGCAAGTCCTGCGGGGCTGGAACATGCACATCATGAATGGTCTCCTCAGTGTCCAGAAGAGCTCGTGTGGTGTGCAGTTTGAGCAAATATTTCCAAAACTGGTGAAAATCCGTCTGCTGCTGTTGAAAGTCCTGCTGGGCAGCCAGCATTTGTGTGGCAATGGGCGGGAACAGATGGCGATTAGCCGTGCCCGCCGCCTTGTCCGCCTTGTCATTGCCCAAAGCATCATACAAATCCAAATCATCTGACAAGGAGCCTAGATCTCGGTGCGCTTTGGTTTTACGGGTACTGTGGCCTGGCTTCAAAGTCTGTCGCAAAGAAGTCAGCAGGTCAATGTCCGGGTGCAGTGCCATGTCAAAGAGCGAATGCCCCTGTTGAAGTTTCTTGACCCAGTCATCCGCGAAACTACTGTCGGTCACCACCACCGCCCTGGGGAAATGTTGGAAAACCCAGATGATGGCTTGAAGTTCTGCACGGTGAATCATCTGTGGACCATGTAGGCGCCCCACCACCAACTGAACCAGGGTAGGAGGAGAAAGGTCAAGGCGCCTAAAGGTCTTGGCTTGCTGCACTCGCATCTCATCAGTGACTGCTAAATCAGCAATGACCCCAAAACTAGCCATTCGAACACTAGGGCATTCCGGCAGAAGTGCACTGCCGTCCGTGTAAAATGCTGGGGTTGCAGCTGCATACAACTCCTGAATCTTGGCCACCATCGCAGTTGGCAGTTCTGGCGTGGGCATGGAATAATGCAAACCTCGGAGAAAGTAGTCAGTCTGTGTGAGGCGAGGCACCGGGAGTTCGCACAGGTACTCATGATTATCCCCAATATCATCAAGTAAGTTCTGGTAAGGCTCACGGAGGTGGGAGAAGTGAGAACATTCAAGCAACCTGTGTTTCCTAGTATCCTGACCCCCACAAAACACGCAGCTATCACTGGTGGTGGAATCCCATTGAGACTGCCACCGGGTCTGAAAAGAACCGGAGATCTCCCTCAGGAGCAGCAGTCGGTCACTGGATGAAAACTTAGGCCACAAGCTAAGAACAGCATTGCGATCAATGGGGGCAAATCGTCCCACATCCTTCCTATCATTGTGCAGAATCAAGAAGTGTTGCTGCCATTCAGCCATAAGGAAGGTACGCAGAGTGGCAAAGGGGGTGTCCACAAGGTTCAAAGTGATGACATTATCAACCACTAAATTGCCGGATCTGTCACAAGCAATCCCCAACCGCAGAAGATACTCCCGAAGTGATGAGGCCGGCCCATGGACGTGGAATTGTTCCGAAGGTCTGGAGACTATGTAAAGAAATCGCTCCTTATCCGATGGATCACATGCATGCAAAAACACCTTGGCAGCTTTGACGGCACAAAGTATGACATGAAGATGAGGGTCAACAATCCCTGCGTCCACCACATGTAGCAAAATGGCAGAACTAGCACTATGGTTTGGGGAGCCCAAAATGGCGTTGGCTACCTGAGTACGAAATGACACCAGTTCCGTTTGGGGCACAACAAGGAGCTCACATCCATAGAAGGCAGCCGGGTAGATGCTACTACGAAGCATGTGTATCTTGGTACGAAGATCCCATTTAGTCTTTTGCAAACGGAGGAGTCTCCCCTTAGCAGCGGACAATCTGTCTTTGATGACTCCTGTGGATGCATGGGTATGATACGTGACTGAACAGCCAAGATCCTGGGCCCGAGCACGAACCGAAAATTCGCTGCGACCTGTGACTCGATGAAGGGCGTCCCGAAGTGGCTCAAGTCCGGTCCCTTGCGTTGACCAGAGCCATGTCTTGCTCCAATCGATGCTCAAGCCAAGCCAGTCACAGTAGCGCACTGTCCATTCCGCAGCGGCCCGGTGAACTAAGGACCCACCCCACCAGGACCAATTGTCTGCATAACTGGAAGCTTGGATTCCTGGGGCCAAGTCCAGAAGTCCTGAAACCCAACCGGTGCAAATGGCCACCATACTGATAACCGAAAAGGCATCGCCTTCAGGACATCCTGTGGTTGATGCACACGGTTCGCTGGCAAAACCAGAGAGGTCCCAATATCTGGTCAAGGATTGAAGGGTGAGGTACCAAACATGGAGGATGGAGTGTGGGAGCCCCATCAGCTGAAGCACCGTCAACAGTCGTGAACGATTAATGGCATTGAAACACTTAGTTAAATCTAGTGTGATGCCCTGGAGGCATTGGTGACTAGACTTAGCTTTTTCAACCGCCCACTGTTGGTTGAAGATGGCAGCAAAGGCACCCCGACCTGGAAGCAGGCCCGTCACCTGCTTGGGGATATCTTCATGGAAATGTCGGACCAAGGCACTGCAGGTTACCCTGGACCAAAGGCGATAGATCGAGGAAATGATGGTGATAGGTCGGCTATCAGCCGGTGATCGACAAACCTGCTTCTTACTGAGTGGCACTGTTCGGGAAAGCATCAACCAGTCAGGGAAAGCTGACCACCCTGTAACTAACTTGCGAAGACTATCCAAAGCAACATCTGGTAGCTGGTACAATTCGGCGAAGTTAATCCCATCAATCCCCGGAGAAGATTGCTTGTTGATGGTGCGCAGGGCCTCCTTCCAATTCTCCAACGTGTGAGGGTCATGCCACTGGGTCCAATCGATATCAGGGAGTACCCTTCTCAGGAAGGGGACCAGGGCATCCGTTTGATCATCCAAAAAGACAAACTGCTCCGGGGGATCACGGAGCCAGTACTGTTTCCAAAAGTCAGTGAGCTGAACAGTGACAAACTGGGGGTCTTGATGGGAGATGGTCTGGGTGACTTGCACGGTGTCATTCAAAGTATGATGCCATGGTTGCACTAACAAAGAATGATCATCTTGGTCCCAGAGATACACTCGATGAGAATCAACAAACACTGCATGATCACGACGAAATTCAAGGGCCCGATCCACATAAAGCCGGATCCTATCTTGCTCAATGACTGGGATAGCTGTCTCCTGCAAGTCCGTTTGGGTATGTTGGAAAGGTGGAAAACCGGGTCCTCGCACATGAGCAAAAGCTCGCTTGGAATGACCTTCAGTGATATCGACATGGTGTTGGGACTTGGCAATTCGGGCTCGAATCTGGTGTTCATGATAAAGCTGCTTATCGAGGACAAACCGTAGATGTTGCTGCAATTCATGAAGCCAAGGAGAGGAAGGTAAAAACCGTGGACAAGGGGCAAGCTCAGGGATCAGTTGGACCCACTCAACAAAGGTGTACCCAGCGACATGGTGGTTAAGAATAGCTTGCCACTCCTGCTCCATTTGCTGGTGTTTGCGTGGGTTGTTGTTGGGTTTTGCCAAACGACGTCCCAAAGATTCAACTCTGCGGATTTGAGTGAGGATCCTACGACTTTGAAAAGTGATAGGTTCCGCTGAGGGGACAAAGTCACCTGAACGAGAATTCTTGGCCAAGGGTGTGATGGGGCATTTCACCCGCTTGCTTGGTCGGCACCTACCCCTACAATGGCGAGGCAAACCCTTAGGAAGCCCCAACCCTGGATGCATCGTTGCTTCCGCTTGTAAGGCACGGTCAACCATTGTTTCAACTTGCTCCCCCCAAACTTGAAGGGAGTCAGGTACCGAGTGAAACATGTCATGTTGTTGAGCCACTTGACAAAGGTCAGCATGTTCCACCCCAAAATGCAACCACGATTGAGGGTAGCGATTCTTAGGTGTGTACAGGTTGTGGCTTGGGACCTGCATATCGAAGAGCACCGGATGGTGCGTGTCAAACAAACCTTGCCGATCGACCCGTATGTTGCAAATGATGCCTGCCAAGGAAGGATGTGCAATCACCATATCAGGTTTCGTGGCCTCCTTGCAAGTACATGGCATGGGTTCCCCATGGTGTTGCAAATAGAGCTGATCAAGTGTAACATAGTTATGCGATGCAAGATCCTGCCAGCAATCCAATGTGGTGACATCCAAATTGAAATCCCCCATGAACAAAACCGGCAAAGGAAGAGTTTTGGCAACTTCAATGGCACGAAACATGAGTTCATCAGTGAAGGCTTTCCAGCCCTTGTTACCATTGGCCTTACCATAGAGCACCACAATTTGGAACCAAATTGCTCCAATGTTGACCACGGTGTGAAGGAGGCGAACACCAAATTCCCATGAAGGCTCATGTGCATGCCAGGGGATGCGACAAGGAAACATGGAATGCATGGAAACCCCTGCCGCCTGACCCCGATTACTTTGTGCATCATGGAGGTGAGAATGGTGTGCTCCAACCGGTGAAGACCACAATGACTGCATGCTAAAGCGTCTCAGGTAATTGGCAAAACGGTGCTGGACCGGCAATGTGGCTGAGGTTTCAGCACATGCAATGATGTGAGCTCCATAGTCATGAACCAAGGTACGGAATTCCTG
>VSDK01021695.1:249240-342147 GCA_009767595.1 Symbiodinium kawagutii
CGATCTCCATGAGTGAAAGCATTCCTTCACATTACAAAGCAACATCTTGGCAGGCAAATGATCAACCATGTGTGATGCAGCATCAGAGCATGTGATGGCAATGCGAATGTGGTCAACACCAATGATTTTGTCTGGAGAGGTTCCAAAAACCTGCTGCTTGAACATGTCCATGCTTCCACCCTCCGCCTGCATTACCGTTCCAGTAAGGACACTGCGATCCCCACATGCAACAAGTTCGGGGTTGGCCAGCAAAAGAAATGCTCGAAAACCATGATGTCCTCTCTGGTGTTCATGAAGGTGGCCCTGAATGTTGAAACCCTCCAGCAACTCCAGGAGGCCAGGAGGTATAGCGCTAGGCATCGATGTCATGGCCCGTTTCCGCGTTCGAGGCAGTGAACGACAAGACCGCCGCACGAAGGCAATTGAGCCCAAATCTTGCGGAAGTCAACCAACCATTGGGTAATATCTACCAGGGAAAATAAAAAATGTGAATCAAACAACCAACCAGATTTTAACATCGTAAATGATGGTGAATGATGGCCACCACAAAAAGCTGCTTGCTTGTTATGCTTAGTGATGGTTATGGCCTACCAATAGTCAATGGTTTTCGATGATTGGTTGACGCTGAATGAAGGGTCCAAAACGGCTCAGGATCCTCCATGCTACTCAATGTGCTGATGACTGGTGGCAGGCGACACGCCCGTCTTCCCAGCTGAGTTCCCGGGCGGAATCGGCAACCATGTCATTCACAGGCGACGCATCCCAGGTGATCGACAGAATCTGACGCACCGATCCCACGAGGTCACGAGATTCACTCGAACACCGTGGGCACCGAGAGGGAGCCGTAATCATTTCATGGAGATTAATGGTGGCGAACCTTGGACATGGCGGTGCCAAGTAAATCACGATGGTTTCCCTGCTTGACCATTAGCAAATATAGTGTGGATGATCTCTCCTACCACATTGATGAACGGGAGGGCCGCGAGCCCCTGCAACGCTCCCAGTCTTCATTTTCTAATTGGCGTATCTTTCAGGATATTTTGGATGTGCAAAGAAACCAGTTGCGCACAGGTAGAATTATGTAGACAAGTTCTCACGTGCGCAAATATTCAAAAGGAAAAAAAGTACTTCATACATCTATCAGCTTCCTCAAGTGCACAGAAATACATTAAAAGACCCAATCCATGTTCAATATGGGTGTTCAAAAATCATACATCTTAATAATAATTCTCACTCATAGACCAAGCATATCCAACCTTTTTTAGACACCTTGGGGCCGTTCCCGTCACTGCTGCGCCTGATTCTCCAAGGTCACGTCTACAGCCTCGCAAACTCTCAAGTTGGTGCCCACGACTTCGACCTTCGCTCCAGAAAGATCAGCAGCGATGGCTGGCGGTTCATGATGGTTGATGGGTTAAGGGTATGATGTTGGTTGGTTGATGGATTAATAATAGCTTCATGATGGGTCCATGATGGTTGAAATGATGGCGGCGGCTGAATGATGCTTCGTGAAGGCAATTGGGATCCATGATTGGATAACTACGTATGGTTGCTAATGATGGTTAGATGATGGCTATACGATGGAAACATGATGGTTGGGCTTTGATGGCTCATTGGTGGTCAATCATGGTTGGGCTTTGATAGCTTATTGGTGGTTGATAATGGCAAATGATGGTTCGGATTTGATGGTTGACGACTGATGATGGTGAACCAAGATACTTTAGGTTTGAAGGTTGCTGACGATGGTGAATTGATGTACTAACATTTTGGAGTGGTACTGGTGGATAGCCACAGCAAAAAAACAATAGCCAACAGTGATGACTTATGATAGCTGGATGGTTGATAGATAGACAGCATGATTAAGCTAGAAATGGTCAGCTGAGAACGGATCGTATCTGAGAATCAACAAAATGCCGCAGCAACCAACAACAACGGTCTTTCAACAACGGTCTGTGGCTAGTAGCGAACGATATAATCGCTGTAAAAAAAAGGTAGATAAGTAAAGCAACCATTACTGGTGCCTTTGCACTGTTGAAGGGCTCTTGGTTATGAACCATTATCAACCACATTCAATTTAGCGACTACCACCATGCATTTACGGTCAACTAACTACTACCATGAACTGCTGATTTTAAACCGTTGTTCACCAACATTGGCCACTATTGTTGGCTGTTAAGCTTCCAAAACCGCCATCCTTCAGTAACTGTGAAGACTGCATGGATCCATGGGCTCCCACCATTGTCCCCAGGGACCTCGTCGTAAAGCTCCATCAGAGCACGGCCTGCAGATTCCGTTGATTTCTACGGGTGCTAAACGGTTAGGGAACTCGGTTCGTTCACTGGTCCTTTGATGCTTGGATACTGGCGGTTCGGGTTCAGGCATTCGAGCACGGGTCGCTGGTTTTTCACCACTCCGTCGTGAATAAGTCAACCAACCAACCATGGTTGATCCATGGTTGAAGAACCCCGTCATGAAAAATAGCTTGTCAACCAACCAATCATAGCTGCTAATACATTTGGGAAAATGAAAACCACCACCTGGTCAGTGTTGATCCATGTACAGGATTCTTTTTAGTATGTTCCCCTCTCAGTAATGCGATCAAATATTGCAGAAGGGTGTTTGTGCATTGGAAATTGTTTGGGACACCGAATCAAGTCCAGTGATTGTTCATGTGGCTGCAAAAGGAACTACTTGCAATAGGTGGACGACGAGATAAATGTAAAACTACCCAGGTGTCTAATCCGCCATAGTAATGACTCATGATCATCAATAGCTGTAGAAAAGGATTCTGCGACATCCGCGGCGCTCGCACACACACACACACTTGAAAGACCTGATTCATGAGTTGGACATGCCAACATTTCAGAGTGTTCTTTGGGATTAGTCCAACATGGACGCTGTCTATCTGTTCCCTTCTCAGATAGTCAGTAAGGCGTTGCGCCACAACAATTAATGGAACCAAAGGTGACCACTCCAAGCAGGTACGTCGAAAGGACGTCTCCTTTCGACATCACCAGCACGCATCCAGTGTCTTCGTTGGTGGAAGACTGGATGGGCTGCTTGCACCCCCTGCATCATCGAAATGAATACTAAGAGAAGATCCTTTGGCACAGGAGTTGACTCACACACAAAGGCCGTGTGTCGCAAAATTACGGAAAACTGAAACTGCAGCTGAGCTAAGGTGACGTCGAAATTCGACTTCCACAACTTCGGCTTCTGAGAAAAAAGAGCAAGATGACTTAAAAAATCGACTTCCAAAACTTCGGCTTCTGAGAGAAAAGAGCAAGATGCAGTGACGGGCAAGTAAGATCATCATATGTAGTGGTACATCAACACCAACAACCGCAGAGCATGTATATTCTGGGTTGCGTGTCCTCTAGTGACACACTGAACATTTGGCGTCTGAAAATTCGGCTTCGTAGTGGTACATCAAGACCAAAAACCGCAGAGCATGTATATTCTGGGCGCCCGATGGCGACACACTGAAAATTCGGCGTCTGATAACTCGGCTTCGAAAAAAGTGCAAGGTGCAGTGACGTGACGTGCCAATAAGATCATCATATGTAGTGGTATATCAACACCAAAAACCGCAGATCATGTATATTCTGGGCTGTGTGTCCGCTAGTGACACACTGAAAATTCGGCGTCTGAAAATTCGGCTTCCGAAAAAAAGAGCGCAAGATGCAGTGACGTGCAAATAAGATCATCATATGTAGTGGTACATCAACACCAAAACCGCAAGGAATGTATATACTGGGTTGCGTGCTTGGTGGCGACCCACTACAGTGGATTTGTCTCCTCAAGACTGTGCATGTCCTTCATTACTCAGATCAGCTCAAGAAGATGCATGGAAAGTTCATGGGTAAGATAACCCGAAGTCTCATATGGAGTGATTCGAAGGTGTCTTTCAGAATTTGTGGTGCTTGAAACTGTCAGGACGAAGTGTTTTACACCTCCAGTCGAGACAGAGTATGCCTGGTTTTTTAGCCCAACCAGAGTGGCATGTATTCTAAGTACTCACCTTTCAAAGCAGTCAACCCAGGTGCCTTGACGTGATGAGCGAGCAACGCTCTCAGAACCACCAGCTGTCCAACGACCCAGGTGCATTCTGGTGGGAATAGACCCACATGTCAATCACCAGCTGTTACCGCTGATACTCAGACTTGAATTTCAATTCGCCAGGCAATAACCCGGATCACGACAGGACCATGACGGAAACGCTGCCGAATACACACTTGGACCTGATTCATGAGTTGGACATGCCAACGTTTCAGAGTGTTCTTTGGGATTAGTCCAACATGGACGCTGTCTATCTGTTCCCTTCTCAGATAGTCAGTAAGGCGTTGCGCCACAACAATTAATGGAACCAAAGGTGACCACTCCAAGCAGGTACGTCGAAAGGACGTCTCCTTTCGACATCACCAGCACGCATCCAGTGTCTTCGTTGGTGCAAGACTGGATGGGCTGCTTGCACCCCCTGCATCATCGAAATGAATACTAAGAGAAGATCCTTTGGCACAGGAGTTGACTCACACACACACACACACACGCAAACCTAAATTAAGTGACAAGTCCTCCACAGAATGCATCGGCAAAAGTGGTCAAGGAAATACGATTCTGTCATCCTTCTCTGTTGCATTTTGGATGATGGATTGCCCAAAACACCCTTGAACTCCTGCTCGACGGGATACCATCATCAAACTAGTCCTGAGTCCTCTCTCGCACCTGAAAATATGTGGAAAATGGAGGTTCCCTATAACTAGACGTAATATCGATGATGTGAGATCTATCCAAAGAAATCATATATTTAACGAGAACACTCAACAGCTGGTTAAGAATTCAACTGCCAAGTAGGCCTGCTAGCTTTGGTGGTGTTTTTCTCACTTGCACTCAAGAAAATGGGTCACTGCTGGCAGACGTTTGTAAGTGAGCAAAACTTGTAAAAGAAACGATGATTACCAGGCGTCACTCATGTGTACATCTTGGCAAAAATGCATACATGACTGTTGACCTCAAATTCAAACATTGAACAAGCAACTCAACCACGTGCGAGATGCAGACAGTAGTGCACAAATTTGCCAGTAGACACAAACCTACTACAAACGAAGGATCAAATCTCACGAACTGGAAATTTCTAGTACCAGGTCACTTGCGGCACCAAGATCCACCCTCATGAACCACTGACCATTTCTATTACTGGTGTCAGTCAACAGTGGATGCAGCCCAGCAGCATCCCAGCCATCCCATCGCCTAGTGCAGCAAGGCTGTGGGGGAACATGAAGCGCTGACATTGTTCCACCTGAGAGCGGCTGCGTGGTGACTCCCGGGTCTACCAAGGCAAGGCTCCAGGAAGTCACTGGAACCAACTGACTCTTGGCTACTTATAGTTGGATACTTACAAGAGTATCAAGAGTAACTATAGTTACTGTATACTGACTATTATAGTTACTTTAGTAAGCAACTATAATTAGTATCCCAAGTTCTAAGTATATCAAACTAGAGTATAGCTGTAACCAACTATACTGAGTAAGACTCCATGTTGAATCGCCATTTCAACTATCAAGAAGCTATTAGTTATACCACCAACTGTTAGTGCCATCATTAAGCATCATCAATTATATAACTCATTAGTTATAGCAAAACCATGATGAATCACCGTCATTAAGCATCATCAACCATGAGTTATACCACCATGGATCCACATGATGACGCCTCGGCCACGTCTGGGGCCCCAAACGGTGCAGGCTTTCAGTGCAGTGAAGGTTCCCAGGTCCTGCCCGGTGAAAGTTCCACGGTAGCACTGATAAGATGGGGAACATGGAAGGTAATGCAGAAAAAAGTAGGGAAATGGTGGATATCTTTCTAAAAAAATCGGAACGTACATGGCTTTTATTGGATGATGTTGGATATGTTTGATATAGAAATATGCTTTCCACTTGGACTCTTTTGACAATTCATCTGGTGTTGTGATATACGGTAAGCATACATGGTAAAACAACCAACTGGAACATGTTCATTTCTATGATGATCTATGTCAAAACTGATGCAACTGATCTGTGGTTCAACTTATGGTGTTCACTGGATTTGCTGCATTTACCTGCAACATGGATCCGGCTATGGGTCAAAACCCTGTACCCTTGGTGAATATCGGATGTGAATTGCTGGCCTTTCCTTGATTGCTTCAGATTGACCCAGCGCACTATAGCTCCGTCCCATGACTTCTGCAGCTCGACGTTGGCGGCGTCCTCCGGATTCATCAAAGCACGCGCGCCTGCGGCGCACGTGCCGATGGTCTTCAAGTGACCATGCTTAGTGGCATGGCTGGGCAGAAATACACAATAGAAATGGTTGCGTATTAGCATATCCTGGTGGAGAACGAACACTGAGAAACGAACATTTCGGAATCCACAAAGATGATCTCATTTGGGATTCCAAAACCAGGAATGACATCATCTCATGTGCAGCGCATGGGGACTTATGATCTGCTCAAACCTGTTAGCTGTATCTACTGCAAAGGCGGGGCTCAAAAATTCGATAATCAGGGGCAGGACTGACAGGATGGACACGACTGCCGGCCGCGAGCTTACAGTGATCTGCTCGCGAGCGGCATTGTAACGTAGAAAAACCCAAAACTTTTGACGAATATGGGTGTTTCTCAAAATAGGGGTACCCCCAAATCATCCACTTATAGTCATTTATAGTAAGTGACCAACCATTTTTGGGGGTCCCCTATTTTGAGAAACCACCATATGGGTCATGGGAGAATGAAGATTCAAAAAACATGTTAAGCAAACCCCAATGTTAAAATTTAGCTGCGCAATTGCAACATCCCTTATCTTTGACAAAGACTTTGAATACCACACATCTTTGAGTCAAACACGTGGCCGTGGGCATCAAACTGATCTTCGATGCCCACAACGAGCCGAGCTGGTGAGATCGAGCTTCAACCGCAGCCATGGTGGGAGATCACTCGTGAAGAACCTAATTGAGGATCCAACCAGTCTCGTAAATGTGCTAAGATCCCAATCTGATAACCAAGATATGCATTTTGAATCATTTTGATGTTTACCTGCAAATAATTTGATCCGAATTTTGCAGTTGAAACTCAGCATGTTCACTTGCTACCTTGGTTTGGTAGCGAGCCCAGCCACTGTTACCCCTTGACAGGAACACAGTACCGTTGACAGGATCACATAGCATTGAAGTAATTCAGTCTTGATAACTTGAATACATATCAAGCATATTCTTGTTGGTGGAATTAGTTTAACCAGTTTAACCCATATAGTATCTATACCTAAAAATAGATATTGACAAATATGTTGCCTTTAGATACCTATACCGTATACCTACACCTAACTCTTTACCTAAATAGATTCTCAATAAACCTATGCCTTGAATATATTGCCTTAGACAAACCAAGAACTTGACCCATGGCGGCACCACTTCGCTTAGCAGTGCCTGTGGAATCTTCCACCAAGAGTCCAGAGACCTGCCATGGAATTGTTTGCCATGGTGTCACAAGTTCAATGGTTATAGAAACCATGTGTCGTTGCCACATTGGGGGGTTCTTGAGTCATTGGGAACATGGTTGGTTTATAGTGCTTAATTCTGGTTGTTCACAAGGGGATAATCTGTGTGCAATCATAGGGGATGTACAAACTATTATCGTTGGTTGAATACTTTAAGTGACAAATACACTGGATGTTTCTCTATTTTGAGAAACCACCAAACCATATGACATAACTGATATGATATATGAATATGTGGCAAATACAGTTTTACTGTTGGACAACAAAGTACTGTAGAGTATATGGTATGACAGGTTCAATGGTTGGAATGCAACTGTGTTGCGTTATCCCTGGGCAGTGCTCGCAAATAGAAAACCTGGAGCTTTGGCGTTGGTTATGAACTGGGATAGAACTGAGCGATGATGAACTTCATACTGACCAGCAGTGAAAAGACTGATGTTATATTACTGTCAGCACTCTTGACTCGTCATCATCATGCGTAACGGAACAAATTTTATCGTATAGAAGATATGACACATTAGAGGCAATTCTGAGCCATCAAAAACCCTAGAGTCACACTGTTATATCATGGAGGTTGCATTGTCCCAGCTCTGGTGCTACCCTTGCTGTACCCAAAAGATTGGAGCATTAAACAATTGTAGAAATGGCAAAACTTAGACACAGCTGGATTTTGCTGGGACTCAGCTTACAGTTTCAAAACATTTGCACGCCAAGTTGATGCTAGGTTGGGGATGGGGTCGCTGGGGTGGGATGTTAACGTTCGTGTAGATGTGCACGCCAAGTTGATGCTACGTTGGGGATGGGGTGGGCTGGGGTGGCATGTTAACGTTCGTGTAGATGTGCGCGCCAAGTTGATGCAAAAAGCCAGCGGACAACAACTGCTTGTAAGACTCCAAATTGCAAAGTCCTTGTTTCTTTTTCAAATCCTTCCATTCTGCTTGGGTGTCTGCCTGTCGTCTTTTGGCATAATTCAATTTCACTTCCTTCACTGTGTATGCTTTGCGCGTCCTCTCTTTCCTTTGGCCCTTCTTCACACATTGTTGTCCAGGAACCGCTCGAGCTCCCACACGGTATTACTTCCCCAGAAGCTTTCGGAGCCTCTTGATTTCTAGTGCCGCTGGGGATGCGCAGCCATCAAGTCTATGGCCAGTCTTCCCACAAACGAGGCATCGACGGGTCATCTAAGATGAGTCTGTGAAATCAACCATGTATCCACAAACTGACAGTTGTCTTCTCAAATTGTCTAAAAATTCTAAAACATTGAACAAACAAGTTATATAGTTGCGCCAAGCCCGTCTAGACCCTCATCATTGACTGAAAACAACATACTATATCCGAAGCTCTGCATCTCCGGATGCGTCAAACAAGAAAGCGTTGCAAAACCAATGCAAAATGAAGATTTTGAACATGAACATCATCAACAAATGGCTGCGGCACAAACGTCCAGGGCTTCTATGCGCGTGCAGCGCAAAAACCACGGACTAACCACATATCACCATGCTTTCACCACTCCTTCATTGGTAATTACTCAGCGCGCCAAGGCTTGTCATGTGAACATCACGAAGCACATACATTGGCTGTCCCTTGGTTCATCTCCCACTGAGCACTTCCAGTCGCCTCGATTCGACCTTTCTTCACCGATTGCAGTTCCTGGCGGCTGCGCAGAGCAGTGGCTTACCATGGTTGCCGGATGTTGCTACGAAAGTTTGTACTGTTTGCGCCTTGGGTAATCACGGTTGATGCTGGTTTGAAATGGTTTATGATGGCTAATGATGGTTGATATCTGTTTGTAATCGGGATAGGGAAAATGGATGAAGAACCCATCATTGATGGTTGCTGCAGCTTAGCAGAACCTTATAAAGTTCAAAAAAGCCCAACCACCCAACCACCAAGGTCGCGTAGTGAAAAAGGGTGTGGCTGCTTCCCATCAAATCGATCCATAGTTGCTACAGTGATGAACAAACTTCTTTTGAAGGCTAACATAAGCGATTCGTGTGATACTGTAAACGTGGGGATCCCTGCTTCTGCTTGTTGCGGATCTCTCAGTAGTCTACGAAGGCCAGATCGAATTTACGAATTGTTTTATGATTGATCAGTGTTTACCTTCATTGGTTAAGGGTTGAAACTACTGTAAATGATGGTAGTTAGAGTCGCCCACCTCTTGAAACATGACGCTTGACGTCCAAACCGCCCTGTCATCCAGGACAATATTGTGGCACCTGACGATAGGACGGCGAACTCAGATTGTCTGTTGCATATCTTTTGAAACGACCGCATGTAGTAGATATAACCATTTCATTACACTGCAGTAGATACTGATATAACATGATGACACATGTTGTGTTAACAAACATGATAGTGCACAGTTCCCAGAATTCAATATTTACAATTGCAAAATAATTGCTAACTACAACAAATGAGTCATAATATCAACATCCACAGTCAGTCAAAACAATATCACAAAATGACAAACCTAACATACAACCCATGATCAAAGCATATACATGACAGACATTTAAACCATGACAGATATTCACTGTATACCCACAAAAAAACTACAGTTATCATCATAGTTTTTAAGATAACCATTAGATCCATCATTAATTACATATTATATAAATGATTGAAGGAGCACTCGTTACACGACTAGTTGCTCGTAGCGGGTGGTTCATCTACCATTTGGTTCGGCTACTCCTGGTATAGGTCCTGGCCTCGGAGGCCAGTGGCCACCCCTGGAGGCCGCCGCTCCCCATCAGCCCCGGCCCATCGAAGGCAACGCCTCAGCGATGCTGCCCACCGCATCGAAGGAGCGGTCAGGAGGCACTCTCAGGGCAACGGTCTGACCTGGAAACCGCCCAGCGACGCGTCGCGACGCGTGGAGGGCCACTAGCGGTAACGGTGGCGGCACCACCATGTGGTCAGCAGCATGACCAATGATGATCGACTCCTCGTCATGATGGTTCATGACAGTAATTATAACGTTAATAGGGGTTCATAACGCAAATAGTGGTTCAAAACACAAATAGTGGGGCATAACAGTGAAGATATCGTTGACTCCGGTTGTTGACTGTTAAGTATGGACTTTTGCTGATGACTAACTTCAGTTTGGTCTCATCAAATTGGACACTGTTACTGCAGGACTATGACAATCATTAATTGTTGGTGCCTATCAGCCCGTAATGATTTCCCGACATCTTGTTCACTATTCTTGACTATTGCTGGTCATGAGCCTCTATGATTTCTGGACCCCACTTGTTGAGCCCCTGATATCTGGGTGTGTCCAAAGCCATGGTGCACCCCCAAGATACAACGGCGGTTATGACGATCCTGAACTTGGATGGTGCGAAGGTAGGTACCACCATGGCGACAAACCTATAGACAAAGCATCTCACCAACCCCAGGGGTCCCGGCAATTCTGAGGCGCAGTGACGTTCAAGTCTGGATACTCCTTGCCGCTGAGCTGCCGGTGTGCAGCTAACCTTGCTGAAACAATTTGTGCAATCGAGAACTGCAACGCAGTTCGCACCCCAAGACACTGCCCTTTGGAAAGTGGTCACGCGTCCACTGATTGGCAGCACCCCTTCTTTCAGCACAACAGGGATGTAACCCTGCCACATGACACATGCGCAAATCACCAGGCCAACCGCTGGCAGAGTGGTAGACAATGTGGTGGTGCATGTTGCGCAGGTGCAGCAGTGCAGCACTAGCGACAGCAGCAGCCACAAACACAACAGCGAGCATTACATGTTGCTTCTTAAGACTTCCTAACGCTTAAAGAGTGATGAAACCCCAAACTTAAAGATTGACATAAAGAGACACAATCCAGACGAGAAATCCACATGCTTCAGCTTGAGAGATTGCATCCTTCAGGTGCATCTAGTAAATACCGGTGCTTGACCGACCCCCACCACAAACTCTTCACGGATGATCAGTGACAACGCGTTCAGCTGCCACCCCCAGAGTTCTGGTGACCAAATGAAGTTGTCAACCCAATCAGCAATGAACCTACGTACTTGCAAGCCTTACTCCCAGTGTTTCAGCAGGTTCTATTAGGTAGAGGAATGAGTTCCGTACTGCCACAAGTCACAAATACGTTTCTTCCTGTTCTTCGGAGAGTTCTCGGATAACCTGGGAAATGGCACCGATAGCTCAAAGATGGATGGCTCAACCCAGATTGTTGATCACTAAAGGTCACATGAAGTCGATCTCCTTATTATAGTGGCAGTGAACTCTATCCAGGTCCAAAAAGACTACATCGTTTTGAAGTGCCGATATGGGATGGTTTATAGCTCCATAGTTTTTATTGTTTTTGAGTCCCTATGCAAGCAATCCTTGAACATGGTATAGGTACACTTACCATGTGATACAGCACAACGGTTCAAATGTTTTCAGGTGTGGTGGCGTGATCCTGGTTGAGAACAATAATATTTCAGTTTTGCATATACATTCACCTACCATCATACTTGTATACACTTGTCACATCGAGTCATATCATATGATGATGTATTTGTACCCTACATACATTATAAACAGTATCAATCACAAATTATGTAATTAAGCATATATCGTATGTAGGGTACCCTTTCTACTGTATGAATCAATAATTTACATTCTATTTGCAATGAACATTCATTATAGTTATGATATGACACATAGAATATTGTACCACTGATCTTCAACATTATTACTGGTACCACACGTTCTAATTCACAAATTTAGGTTACCATTATACTAAATAATCATAACCACCTAATCTTCAACTATCCTGGTACCACTGAGTCTACATAGATGGTTGTCATGCCCATCAGCTGCATCGTTGTGGTCTTTGTTCCTGAGCTCCACGTCCAGCGAAGCGCGGATATCCGGCTGCGCAGCCAGGTGGGGACAGCGAGGGCGGCGTGAACGAACAGAGTTAGATGATCAAACAAACTCTGGTGAATTCGCGAGTCAAACTAAGGTTCTCTAACTCTGATGGTTATGTCATAAGAGTCAAATTGGCCAGGTTAGTCAATCATCATAAGATGGTTGTATCATTCAAGAGTTCATAGATGGTTATGTCATAAGTCGCAAGGAAAAAATCTGACGAATGTACCATCTTTTTCCAGGCAACATGAATTGCTTGGGGAATGTCTGGGGTGATTGATAGACATAGACCCTGAATTCAGATACTGGACCCATTGAATTCCATCATAGTTCCTGGCAAAATACCCATCATCAATTTGGCGATGTTGGTCATTGACATCCACGTCCATGATGCATTTCAATCGTTAAAGAACGCTAGACATCACGTATGGTTCTCCATCATTGTCAACCGCTATGTTCAAATTGACAACCATGAGTCCCATGATTTTTTGGTTCCTGATCATTCATAATAGTTATGAACAGGTGGATGGTGCTCGTAGGTACCACCATGGCTATGGATAAGCACCCATGATGACCGAAACAGGTCGTGGACAGGTACTTAGTTCAAGGGGTCCACTTAGCGGGACCCAACTGTTCCAGATGGTTCATAGTGTTGTGCTTACAGTGATTCCCCAGTGGCCACCCACCCCGAAAGGTGGGCCCCCTTAGCTCGGGTAACTACCAGTTATGGTAGATATAACTATAGTTAAATGGCTTATTAATCAGCTTATAACCAGGGCGGCCCACCTTGTAGTAGCATTCTCATCCGAGCTGTTAGATTGGAAACCCCGAAAGCAAGACACCATGCTGCTGCACTGCTGTCTCTGCAACTAGTCAACTAGAGCTAAATCAAACACTTGGTGCCGCAAGGGTCCGAATCTTCTTCCACTTTCAAAGCCATAGGGCTTTGTGATTGAGCAAAATTTGTCGGTTGAAAAGGATACCAACTTCTATTTCATGGCATGTCAATTGCGGTGCCTTCAGTAGTCAATCAAAATCGATCGTTCTCAATGATGACTAGACACTGTTTTAGAAATTAGCAGTATATCATATCTCCAAAGCTTCAGACCCCCAGCGTTCAGCGACCTGGTTTCAGGTGCTGCTGGCCGCGTAGAGCGATTAGGCAACTATCATGGTGGCTTTAGTGATGCAATAGCATGAAAGGAAATCCAATATCCATGATGAACTCATAATCAAGTGTAAGTAACTCTCGCAATGTAATTTCCCATCAATGAACCATCAATTAACCACACTTAATCATGATGAACCAGTAGTGAACTATTCTTCGTGGTACACCGTGGACTCACATCGTCCACGACTCGGCGGGCCTAGGTGTTTCCAAATGCTTAGGGACCTCTACATTGGAAACCAAGGCTGAAAACAAATCGACAAAGGGAACCACATCCCTCTCAAACATTCAAAAACGCATTCATTCTGACGTGTGACATCCGACCTGGTCGACCTAGTCCACCACTGGACTTTCCAATCACCAGGCCAAGCACCAAATCCATGTTCGGTGTGCATCAATCCCGGCTGTTCCATGTATTTACGAACATCTACCAAAAAATGACCCACTTATGTAGCTAAATAACATGGTAAATATCCCATCTATGGAGTATCTGGGAAATGGAACTTCCCTCAAGTCCTGCAATTTGTCCAAGAAAGCTTCGAACACTCACCAGAAAGGCTGCATCACCCTCTACGCAAAAAAAACAGAATGGCTACGCCCGGGAGGCGACTTACAACTTCAGCAGGAAATCGCGGGCGTGGAAGCCGCGACGCAGTCGTCACAGTCGTTCAAAACGGTGAGGAAGTTCAAACCTAAGCTTTCCCCTAAGGAGGGTGGCTCTCTCCCCAAACGTGCATGGCAACTGTAGTTGGCAAAGCTTTTCTGAAACGCACAGGGGTCAGTATAGGCAACAAGAAGATGATTCAAATGTAATGCCCTTAGCATGCCTTCTACATAGCTGGTGAAGGGTCACGATTTTTTATCCAAATGAGTGAATCAATTCGACTGCTTCTTCCAGCACTTGCAAAAAAACTGCGGTCAAACCACGCGAACGTCGTTTTTCATATCTTGAGAGTGTATTCATGGCTGTTTTAGTATGTTCCCTATTGTTTTTGAAGTTTTGGCATCGCTGTTTTGAGTTTGTTTTTAGTACATCCCCTCTCGTTTTTTTTTCCGAGCAAAACCAAAAAACGACCTGATGACACAGTAATTGCTGATTCAAAAAAGCCCGGCTCAGATAAGGAAACGGGACCAGCAGGGTAGTATACGAACGAATGATGAGGATCAAACACTGAATGTACACTGGCTGCTTGACGGACTTGGGATTTGACAACGAGGATGATGATGACAACGACGACGATGATGATGTGGATCAATTGTGATAAAAACCAACACATTGCAGGTTTCATCAATTCACAAATGGATTTCTAAAACTGCTTAGCTTCTGTTCAGATCGAGGCCAAGGTCAGCACCGCTGGCAGGTAGTTCGGAAGACCACTGTGACAACGGTTCAGGATGCTTAATGAATAATTGATAGGGGATAATAACAAGCAATAATGGTCAACATTGTTTTCTGCTTCACGTCTTGGTTTTGGCAGTTTGCCAGCATCGAAACAGACTTTGGCACTCTTGGAGGCTGTTCCCTGAAGCTTTGGGCGTTCAAGTCCCCAACAAAATCATCTTAGGTTCAAAGCTGGCCTGACATGCAGGCCCCAACAAATTGGAGCCATGGAAAAGTCATCCAGCACAAAGGGATTGAAGAGTTGGTGACATGTCAAAAATTATGATACAAACCCACTAGTGTACCTAGTATCATCAATCTGTTCCTATTGCAAACTTAATGTTTCAATGGTCCGCAACAGTTGGTGTGTCAGTACGAGCGTCTTTCATCAATCTCTTCAACCGATTCTTTGCGACACTGCCTTTTTGGTTTGCATGCGTGGTTTGCTGATTAAAATGGCAGTTTCTAAGAATGGGGGTACCCCCATATCATCCATTATTAACCATTTATAGTGTTAAACCAGCCATTTCTGGGGTTCCCTAAGTACGCACTCAATGCTGCTGAAACAACTGGATCGCAGCTGAGAAACTTCCACTTCAGGACCTGCATGGAATCAAAACCTGAGCGGGCGATTGCTTGCTGTATGAAAATCACTGATTCGTTGCTTGACTTACGAGTTAACGATACTTAATAATGGTTTACAATAGAGATTGATAATAATGGTTGATCATGATGGTGAATCATCATGAGTTCAGGATAGTACTGGTTAACAATATTGAGATAGTTTTATAGTAATGGTTAAGAATAGAGATGAAAAACGATGGTTGAATGGTTGATCAGAATCGTTAAGGATAGTTAGTAGTGGTTGATCATGATTGATCATTGATCATAAGGAAATATGTAAAATACAATTTGCTAAGCATGAAGTTAACCATTAGTTGATCAACAACAGTGCTTGATAATCATGGTTGATCATAATGGCTCATCATAAGGGTTGATAACAATTAAGAATGCTCAATGGTTGATGATAGCGGTAAATGATACTTGTTGATAATAGTGCTTGATGATCATGATCGATATTGGTTGATGACAATAATAATAGTTAATCACCTGGTCAATGATAGTGGCTAATATTGGTTGATGATAATCGTTCATATTGGCTAATGATGTTGGTTCATAGATGTTCAAAATTGTTAACAATGGTTGATATATGTTGATATGATAAGTTGGTACTCATTTCTCGGCTATGCGTGACGACCACTAAGAATGTGTTTCAGGAGTTCAGCTGCTAGCTTTTCGGGGTCACACGAAGGAGTCCTAGTAATCCTTGTAATCCTTGTCAAATCTTTGAGTTGCACAACCCCCATGTGCTGTTTGTATGAAATCTCATTGTATAATTCTAAAAGGATGCTTTTTATGTAATATATTAACTATATATAAGTTAATGTTCCCCTTATTTGCCATTGTCTTTGACTTTTCAAGTTTTTGTTTTACATTTCCTCCATCCCAGTTGGTAATGAAATTCAGTTCCGCTGGTTCCAACAACGGAACGTCAACAGATGCCAGTTCCACTCAACCCTGCGGCGATTCAGTGTGGCCTATTTGATGAACCAATTCAAGTGGTCATCCGGTTGGTTGATTTCACAATTTACTAGATCTCACTGGCTGTTGCAAAAAGGAGTGGCTACCAAGTTCCAAAAAAACATGTGTGAACCAGTTGTCGCAAATGATCATTTATCAAATGGAGAAGAAGTGGTGAATCAACGAGGATGATGGCCAACAATTGCCAAAAATCAGGGAAGTGAGCTGTGTTCATTGATTGCAACCCCCCTTCCCAAGCATTGATAGAAATATAATGCTTGGATCAATCCCAAAAAATCATGAATCACAAGCGGTGTATGCTGGTTGCTGAAGGTAAAAACGAATGTCAAATCACCTACAACTTGGCGTTCCAAGACCTTGAGGTAAGTTGCAGCCCGCGGAGAAATTGATGCCACATGTGGTGGTTTCTCAAGCCAGTTTGGGGACACCATACATGGATGGTTTATTACTAGACTATAAATGATTAATATTGGATTCTTTGGGGTACGCCGTATTTTGAGAAACAGCCAAACACCCATGCTTTCAACCACACTGTGTCTCCATGGACACACATAGAGCAGGAGGTCGCTCCCACGGTATCTCTACAAGAGACATCTTGGATGCCGAGGCGGCTCTTCACAGGGCAGAAAGGTGCATTCCTTCATCGCGCAGCAGCAGTGCTCACAACATCGGCCCTCAACATGGCATGAGGGTAAACCTCATGCGCATCCATTCATGGCAAGGCTCTACATTTTGATAAAGCATGACTGTCTCACTGGACCTTCCCAGACAACTTCTGTTGTTCCACATCAATTTCGAAGCGAACAGGTCTTATGTTTCCTTTTGGTCTTAAACAAAGCAAGACTTGAACTTATGTTTCCTTTTGGTCTCAAATAATCATAATAAATCTATACTTGAAGGCTTCTGGGTCAAAGCAGCTTCCGGTCGTGAACATTGCTGGTGCAGGGCGCGTCTCCAAATGGCCCATATCATTCACCCCTGTTGGATGTCCATTGTTGTCGTGGGCGCCGTTGAAACGCCCCTGCAGTCGGTTCGTATGAGTCCCCATGGTGCTGCTGCAGTATGCTGGGCAGCTGGTGACGTATCCACAACTGCTGTGACTTGAGAACCTGGGCAATCCCATGATGCGATTTTTGGTTGCAAAAGATCTATCCCTCTCATGTTTCTTGATAAAAAGGCAGACACATGTCAAACACAACGGTCAAAAAACAGCAGTAAGTGCTGATATGCATTCCCCTTGCGATTTCAAAATGAAAGTCCTAAGCAAATTGCCTTTGCATGTATCACTTGACTACCATTGTTGATTTTCCCCATATTCCCGACTGTATTATGGTCCTCACTGGCTGCCCATCGTCAATTTGACGTCGGAATCATTGCTGATGAACTGTACTACCAAGCTGTTGCTGCAAAGTTTCTTTTCGAACATTATACTTACCTGCAGCAAGACTATATCCCCTCCTCGTGAAACACCCCCCCGTTGACTATCCAAGTGCTCCGTCGTTTGAGCGTTCTGTTTCATCTCTGTATGTAAATGCCACTCAAGGCACAGACTGTACATATATCTATATGTACATATACATAAATGCATGTGCATGACGTATATGCAAGTACATACGCAAGCAAACTCCATTCGTCTAATATCCCTACTGTTTGTTCTTTTTGATTGTGCGCGACCTGCCAGCAGCTGGACTGCTTCTCACTGATGGTTTCACAGAAAGAAAATATGTCATAAAAAACTGGTTGGACACATTTATAGGAATTTCGTGGCTGGAGATACCCTACGCCCTCTTCGTGGTTAGCTAATCTATCCAGTTGCAAAGAGCACAAAATAATGACACCCCTTTTTTCCAATTGTACTCCGATGTCCATTCCTATATCATCATTCACCAACATAGCCACATAGCTGTCGGTTTAATACTAGGGAAAATAACAAATGTTTAAAACCACCAAGAAGTCACTTACCCACCCTGACCAATACCAATCATCACCAACCATAGCCAATCAAGTCCGATATAATCACCAACATAGTCATTGAACATGATTGTTGGTGATTTTCCCCTATAATCTACGATTATAATCCCCTATAGAACCATTAAGAAACTACCAACATACAGTCAATCAAACCACCAACCTGTAGTTGTTTAACCAGTATTGTTACCATATCATCCCCTATTAACTCACATGAATGGTTTCAACTCATACCATTAAAACCACCAACCAGACAGTCATTGCCATATAGGTCACTATTCACTAGTGGCAATAACGCCTACAAATTCCACTCTAAAATCCCATGGTTTCCATAGAAAATCCCATGATCAATAAATGCTAATTACCAAACATCGGCCCTCATCATGTGGCAGTGGGTCAAAACGCTGTACCCCTGGTTCCCATGTCACTATCCATTGTTTTCCATGAAGTTTTGTTTGTTGGTTATTCTCCCCTATGTTTGGTTGGTTAAAGCCTTGACC
Organism: Symbiodinium kawagutii; assembly: GCA_009767595.1. Taxonomy (NCBI): domain Eukaryota; class Dinophyceae; order Suessiales; family Symbiodiniaceae; genus Symbiodinium; species Symbiodinium kawagutii. The sequence goes on from VSDK01021695.1 coordinate 268,252, forward strand.
CAGAGCCATGTCCCGCTCCTTAAAGCCATCACTACGCAGAGCCCGGCGCGGGCCCTCGGGCGCCGTCATCACGCGTGAACTGCGGTGCGGCAGCGCCGCTTCGGAGCAGGGGCGCCTGGCGACGTGGCAACCAAGACCAGTGGTGGAACATGCTTAGTTGTTGAATATGGCGGTTAAGTGATAATGGCTAATTAAGTGTGGTGGTTGAGTGACGGTTAAGTGATAGAGAATCTATAGTCAAGTGATACTGGTTAAGTGATACTGGTTAAGTGATACTGGTTAAGAGCTAGTGGTTCACTGATAGAGAATTTTGTGGTTAAGTATAGTGAATTGGAAGTGGAACAGTTGTAAAAATGTAATCATACAAAATCACTTTCAATAGTGCAACTAACCACTGGTTGGTACCACTATACTTGACCACTGGTTGGTACTGAACCATAATGGTTAAGTATGGTGGTCAGCCGTGAAGTAACTACCAGTGTGGTTGAGTGCTAATTCAAGGTTCATTGATAGACTTAATGGTGGTTTGTCGATGGTTCATTTCATGGTTCATCGTGGTTAATGGTAGTTCGTTGATGGTGAATTGGTGGCTAACTAGTGACAAAGATTCATTAACCGTGAGTTACAATGGTGAATTATGGTTGAGAATGATTCATCGTGATTAGAATAATGTTTGATATTACGATTGCTTAGTTCTTAATCAATGGTTTGTGGATGGTCAGTAGTGAATAGCTGGGTAACAAAAGGGACTAATGCCACAGAGCAATCTGGGTGGTGGTTCTAACCGCTATGCAAAATATTGGTCAACCAATCAATCGTTTGCTAATACTAGGGAAAATAAAACATGTGAATCAAACCACCAACCAGTACTGGTGTATAACGGATATTAACAATTTACAGTCATGATTACTGCGAGGAGAACGACCAGCAAGATTCGACACCAAGGTCCAAGGGAACCGGCTGGTAACATGGCTAGTGTGGGTTGACTAGTGGTTTACAATAGACTTTTCTTGGTTGGTGATTGACAGTGCTTATATTCTGTAATTAAATAATTATGACCAGTTGAACATGGCTGCATAATTGCAATATAACATTTGTAAGTCAACACAAATTTGAAGGCCATGATACCGGTGATACAAGGGTGACATATTGGCCACATATTTATATTTGGTATGTGCCCCATTGTTGGTGATGATCACCTACAAATGATTAATACTATAAAGCATGATCTGGGGGGCATCCCTATTTTCAGGAATCACATGGAAGCACCATGTATTATTCCAGATTATAAACTCTAGATTGTATCATCAACTATTGAGTCTAATTAGACTATGTCAATAACTATTGATCTAGATTATAAACTCTAGATTGTATTATCAACTATTAATCTAGATTATAAACTGCCAGAATCTGTTGTAACTCCCATGGTTCCACCATGGTCATCCTATCCGTCCTCAGCGCTCTGCGCTTCTCATAGGGCTCTGCCAAGGAGGCGCTGTGGCAACGTTGTTTAAAGATCTGTTCCTGGCGAGTTCCCTTGGTGGCTGCCAGGGATGTTCGGGGCTTCAATGAACAGAAAGGAGCTTTCACTACCGCAGTTGTAATTGGTTGAGAATGAAATGGTATATCACTGTGGGAGGTAAACAAAGGGAAAAAAAAAACACCACATAATTTAACGACAAAAAAACGCCAAATAAATCAAAATCATTTAGTATAATCCATCTAATCTAACCCAATGGAATCCATCCATCTAACAATATGATTGCCAGCTAACATCATGAGCCGATCAACCCAACCGCGTTCCACCAACCGCACATTCGGCACATTCCGCCAGCTGATCACCACCGTGTCAACGGACCAAACGACCTTGTGGTGCTACCATGGTTTGAATGATGCGCTCTCCCCAACGAGTCAGGGCTGTTATCACCATTATCATTCTTTTATAGGGTTATATCTATAGTAACATCAGAATAGTAATTATTGCAATAACCCATTATCATTATCAATCACCATTGTAACCCTATTCTAATTATTACCATTGCTATTTCCAGGTGTCTAATGAAACTTGCAGTCACTGCTGAAACTTGTGAAACAAATCGGTCTGAGGCAATTTCCTCGAAACAGTGTCAGTTTTTGCTCAACGGATTGCTACACAAATCTGTTAAAGTCATTGCAAAGCAATCTGTTGGTGCACTTGGTTGCGACTGGAAGCCCCAAGATCAACAAAAACTGACACTTTTTGGACTTTGAGAAGTCCTGGCTTCAGCAAGGGTCAGATCTGTCATTCAATTCTTGCAACTCTTCCTGAATATACCACGATTTGAAGGTTGACGCTAAGTGACGCTGCTTTGGTTGGTCTTTCCGAGCCAAATCGGGGAAACAAGTCGTTGGGCTGTCCATCGACCCTCAAATAGCCCCATTTCAGGCTTTTGGCGTCTTGACTTTCCTACCAAAACTGACCTTTCGTTGGAAGAGGCTGGTACCCTTCAATTTGTGAAACCATGTCATTCTAATATAGCTTATAAGTATATTCATCATTCCTTATTCACTCACACTGAATTGATTAACCATCGTTTTCCCTATGATTTGCTTGGTCGTTCATGAAATTCATGGTCAACTGCTTGACCCAGCTCGCCAATGGACCACTTCAGTTGCCTACGCAGTGGCACCTGCCTCCAGCTGCGTTTCCGTTGTTCCCGTCCCTTGGCCGCGTAGCTCCCACCGGACCGTCCTGCTCTCGCAGGCTGCGCAAGAGGGCCTCGGCGCGGTCTTGCCAAAGGCTCTCACAGCGCATGCGCTCCACCTTGGAATGGTGAGGTCAGCGCTTGCGGTTAAGCGTGGTCTAGGGCCCAGAGGTTGAGCATTGTTAAGTGCTCAACAACAAAGGATGTCAGCTGTTCAGTGTTCAACATTTGATCATAAAAATGTCTGTATAAACGTAAATATCTAACATTTGAACATATGACCTGTTTCTCATGTTTCTACTGTTTTTGTGGCAACTGCCCAATGAAGGTGCCGGGAAACAGTAGTGATTTGGGATATAGCCACCAGCACATGGAACCCAAACACAAGCTGGTCTCGCCTGAGCCATCAGATCTTCTCGCTCTGGGAAGCTCAAAAACCACAAGTCCATGGAGCATAGCAGCAGCACCTGCACCACTGGTGCCAAGGATGCTGTGATGTCAAGGAGCCATGCCGCCATCAAGGAACAACTTGCCCAAACCACAATCGTCCTTGCAAGCTAACTGTTGCTTTGCTTGGATATATAGATGCTCATAATCACATGGATGCAACTACAATAAAGCACACCATGCCGGATATGCTGGGCGAAAAAGTTACAAACAACAACAAACACAAAACAAACTGTATCGAAATGAGCTCAGGATGCCACTGGCAAAAAATGGTAGTCTATCGAAGTTCCTCGGAAAATCATATAGTCACCAAACATGTCAGATCGGTTTGAATACTCCCTCTTGTATTTGATGGTCAAACAGCAGCTACTTATGGTGAAACTAAGGGTGATTTATTAATACAGTCACCAATGGTTGTTTGTTTGTTGAGTGGAAACTGCGAAACCGGAGGCTCAGGAATCTCGCGCTCCACTGTGAACTCAGAACGACCTGCCTACCTACCTACCCAAGTACCTACCATCCAACCATCCAACCAACTGATCGTGTTGGATCTTCATGTGAGCAAGCAACATCATCTTTGACTCGTGGAGGACCAATCAACCAACCACTGTAACCAACCTTTTGTAGCTTGTACATTCCACCATGTCTGCGTTTTATATCCTACCTATCCCCTTTCTGACTGCTTATTCCCAACTCCTCAAACCAAGCCCAACCTCAAATCTCAACACCAACCCGCCATCCAACCAGCCTCACGCACCATCCAACCATCTAATCTCAACCACTCCAAGCATCTAACCCCAACCACCATCCAACCACCTCCACCCAACCCACCCACCTCCACCACCACCCACCACGGTGCACCTCCAAACCGAAGCTCGCAGCCAGCGCCGAGTGGTGCCGCAGCAGCCGTGCGCCCAGGCGCATGGCGCTGAGTCGCTGGGCGTCCAGCGACTGCCACAACTGCAGGCGGGGCGCTTGTTGGGGGCGCCACCCGTTGGGGCTTAGGTCAGGATGGTGGCTGGCTGGGGAGTTGATGGTTGGGGAGTCTCTTGATGCTTGGGGACTTCGTTTAACAATGATGAGCTGATGGTTAATTGAAGATTAGTTGATGGTTGATGGTGCCGAGTTGGTGGATGATGAGCTGATGGTTGGTTGGCTCAAAATGCTTCATGACGGTTGCAATTGGTTGGCTCAGGATGGTTAAGGGTTATGAATGATGCTTGGGAAGTTAGTTGCTGGTTGGTTAATGATGAACAATGATGGTTGATGATGGTTAATGATGGTTAATGATGGTTAATAATGATTAGTGATGGTGAATGATGGTTAATACTGATTAGTGATGGTTAATGATGGTTATAGTTGATGAGTTAGTTGATGATTAGTGCTGGCCATTTACTTGTTTGGCCCAGGATGGTTATATAGTTGATGGTTAGTGATGGAGAGTTTGGGTTTGGGATTCGTTGATGGCTAGTTGATGGTTGGCTAGCTAATTGAAAATGCTTAATGATGATTATCGTTGGTTAGCTCAGGATGGTTGATGGTTTAGGGTTAAACCATGATGATTAGTTGATAAGTTAGTCACATTTACTCTATGGCTAGTTCATGGTCAAGAAACCAGCGATGATGGTAAATGATGGTCGACTCATGGCAGTTCAGGACGATTAGTTGGTGGTCCATTTCTCTCTGGTGGTTCATCAATGGTTGACATTGATTGAATGGTCGACAATAATCAATTTGTGGTCCCTAGTGGTTGGCTGATGGTAACTTAGGAAATCAACAACAAGTAACAATTTCATGCACGGCAAGGAGCCAGCAACCACTACAAACCAGCATTGTTGATTATTGGCTTGTAATGGTTTATTAGCCAGCCAACATTGCTGATTATTGGCTTTCTATGGCTGATTAGTGGTTGAGATTGGTTGATGGTAGTCAATAAAGGTCGGCTAAGGGTGATGGTTGATCACTGGATAGTTCATAGGTGACTAGTTGTACAAGCACCCTTTTGTGGTCAGCAATCATGATTGATATTGGTTAGTTGCGGAATGCCGGCCAGTTGGGGTTGGTGAACGTACCTAGGGCAAACGCCATCTGTGGTGGTTTCCCAGGCTAAAGGGATATCCCAAAAATGGTTGGTTTCTCAATTACTATAAAAGGATCTAATGAACAGGATGACAACTGGGGATCCCCGGTAACTTGAGCAACCACCAATGTTGCTTATTAGCCATTAGCTTGCGGTATTTGCCCCTAGTCTCACCCAATAGCTTGTGTTTGCAAATATGACTATGGAGCCATCTATGTTGAAAAGCCACCGATAAGTATTACCACTTAACCATTGATTACCCAACGGTAATGCAGCCGAAACCAGCAACTATGAACCGAACCACTACTCTCATTGCTGAACCATTGATTATTCACCAGTTGATAATGATAACCATTGGTTAACCATTCACTATTAAGTGGTGGTGCTAACTATTTACCAGTTGATTCTCCATTGATTAACATTCCTCAACCATTGATTGCAAAAGCCAGTGAACTGTTGATTAACCATTGTCCACTATCCTCATTACGGAGCCATTGATTCAACATTACCAGTAACCAGTAACCACTGACCAGTAACCATGGGTTACAATGAGCAGTTGATAATGGCAACCATTGATTAACAATTCAGTATGAACCAAGTATCAACCATTACCTCTAGTGAACCATTGATTTAACATTCCATTGATCAACCATGAACTATTATCCACTATCCTCATTAGTAACTTGTAGCCACTAGTTATGAATCAAAGTATCGACCTGGGTACTCCTTAATTGGCTTCTAGAGCCAGCAGATCTTCCTCTCTCACTTTTGCAACTTTCTCAGCTTCTGCTTCAAAAGAGTTTCTCCTTGTAGAGCCTGAGAATGCTCCGGTGAAAAGCCCCACAAAGCTTCGGCTTATGTTTGTCAGGAAGCCTCCAGAAACTCCTGGCCTCCTTGCCCATGATCTTAGAGACTTAAACCAACTAAAGAGTCTTCCATTTTGGTCTAATTCCAGGGCCTCAGTCAGGAGCTGTTTGGCATCTACCTCATTCGCTTGGTTCACGGCTTGACTTTCTTCTTCTGCTCTAGCTAAGTAGGCGTGCCAAGCTTTCTTCGAATCCTTCCCGAAATATTGCAAGATCTGTTTCGCTCCTGACCTTGACTCAGCAAACATGATGTCCTTGATGACTTGGCGAAAAGGTGCAAGGCTAGCTGAGATGCTTTGCTGCAACTTCTCATGAGTAGAAGGATCACCTTTGAAGCAAACTAGCTCTGGTGAGCTTGAGTTCCTCATTTCCTCAGGGCTGTTCACTTCACTTCAGTATCGACCATGACTAAGAAACACAACCAATAACTAGCAACTAGTAACCAGCAACTAGTATGTAAAGAAAGTATCAACCGTTGACCACTTAGTAGCAGCCACTTAGTAGTAACCATTACAGTAAGTAAAGTAACCATTAACCACCTGGTAGCAATCAGTAAATGTCTCACCCGTTTCCAGCTTCAACCTCCGGGAGCCCGGGGTCAGCATCCGCACCTCGCGAAGCAAGCGATTCACCTCGCGTTTCGCTGCCAGGGGCGTCACAGCGGAGTGCAACAGGCGCAGGGCGTCGGCCAACAGCTGCGGTTCCTGGGGGTCATGGATGGGTAGGTGGGTGGTAGGGTGGGGGCGTTGTTTCATGTTGGCTGGTTGGATGGTTTAGTATAGTTGGTTGGATGGCTGGATAGTTTTGAGTCATGTTGAATGATTTTGAGTCATGTCGGCTGGTTGGATGGTTTTGAGTCATGATGGATAATTTCGATAAATAGTTGGTTGGTTCATGATGGATGTCTTGTTGGGACAATGCCGAGAAGCAAAACAAATAAATGTGCCGAAACAAATTAGCGTGGAAACACATCTTAGCAACAAACGAGCAACGACCACAATCAACCAAAGAAGTGGTCCATCTGAACAAGACACTGACATACACAAAACAATGAATTCCTCACCTTTGTCAAGTAATCTGTAGGAATCAATATGGCAGACCAAAGGATTCAATCATTTGAAACATGTTTGCGACAATTGGGTTTCTCATTAAGCAGTATAGATGATAAACTAAGCTAGCAGGTCACCCCTCAACCTCGCAAAAGTAAGGCAAACACAGCAAATCTCGGTGGCTATTCTCAATTCTCCGATGATTGTTGCAAGCTAAAAACTTGGTGATAGATTCTAAACTAAAAAGTGTTTAATACTGTAAAGCTATAACTTTCTGGTGATTTGCTGCTGATTTGCTTGTTATTGGCTGGTTCTTCCTTACTGAGCTATCTAGACCTTGGACAAGCTTCTGCATCCGTCCAGTCTTCCAAACGAACTTCCAGCAGTGGCAAGAAGCCTAGGCAGCACTCGTGGTATCGGTTTCAGTAGATGAGCTCAACCACAGCAGCCAACGGCATATCCATCCAAGGGGTTGCCATCTATGACACTGGTTCTAGTGGTTTCAATGGGATACGTCACAGGGCCTAACAACTAGATGTTCATTGATGGACGCCCACACAGAGCAAATGCATGCAGCACATGCGCACGTAGAGGATTCACTGTTTACAAATGTTGAGTCTCAATTTCAATTGGATTGTGGTAGCTGCTCTCATAATTATCATTATAGCAATTTTATAGTTCCAAGTATTGGTCATGATGCTTATCAAATACGTACCAAAAATTGGTAGCATCAAAAGTGATAGCAAAAGCTGGTAACGTACCACCAGCCAGCAACGCTCATACTTTTCTGGTTGGTGCTTTCAACCCCTCTTACAAAGATCATGATACACTTCATCAAGTAAGCATCCCAAATATTTTTGGGCAAATTCAAATCCCAAATTTTTTTGGGCAAATTCAAAACCGTTTAAACCACCAACCAGAAGTTGTTTCACCACCAAATTTCGCTGGTTACTATTCCCAACTATCAACTATTAGAATCCACTAGGGATCAACTTGCCAATAGGTATCAACTATTAGAATCCACTAGGGATCAACTAGGGATCAACTATTGGCATTAGAATCCCCTATCAAAAATTGTTTAGATATGTTGAAACCACCAACCAGGTATCAACTTGCCAATGCCTCGCAGGCTGTAGTCCACAAGTGACGTAGCCGTTGCCGCTTGGGATGCCATTCGTCCAGCCGCCAATCGCTGCTTCGGGCCGGGCTAGCCATGGCGCTGTCGCAAGTGTGGTTCTGCATGATGAAAAATCTAGCAGTTTATGGTTGCAAATGATGCTGGAAGATATCCATGGGCTCTAGCTGGCAAATAATGTGTAGTAATGCTATAGTCCAGCTGGTTAGTTTTAGAAAAACATCAACAAGAAGGGGAGGTAATGGTGAAGGATTGTCCATCATTATCCGCTCTGAACCATCTCTGGAATCATTCAGAATTATCAGTCATGGCTGTACCAATTCTGGAGAACTGAAAAACACACCGAAGGATTGATATTTCTATCTCTAAAAATGGCATGGCTTTGCCAGGATTCATCATCAGTATGAACCATTGTCAATGGTCACTAACCATGCTTATTAGTTGGTTAGCCACGCATCAGCAGAAACATGGAACCTTTATCACCAAAAAAGTTGACTAAAAGTACTCTGAAGACTATCATCGAGGATCAGGAACGGGTGCATGAACACATTTGAAGGCGCTTATGACCAGCCAGGATGATTGACTATTCTCGAATAATCACAGTGTGACGGAGAACTTAATGATGGTTGATTTAAACAACGATTGCAAACAGTTGGGTAAGAGTTCACAAAGCTGCTTAAAGATTGGATACACTGATCAACTTTTGCAACAGTTCAGTAACCAAAGCAGTTGAGATTACAACGGTTGGTAATCTTTTCCTGTTGTATCAAAGCAGCCTTCAACAACAGACCTGCAGTTTAAAACCGGACTCGACCAGGCTAGTGATCCCCTCAAAGTGCAGAGTCCGCTTCAGTCCGTCCTTGCCGTGATCGAGCCATGAGAAAAACGTGCTTCATCAATCATCATGAACCATCGTTACTGACCCACATCAACCATCACCAACCAATATCAACCAGCTTGATTAACCACCCATGCGACATCATTAACCATCAATTCACCAACCACTCAGCATTATTAGCCACTACTGTTCATCGTTCATTATCAACTAATCATCAATGATTGACCCATATCGGCCATCATTAACCACTATAAGCCAGCGTGATTGAACATAAACAGCATCACTAAACAAGCGTTACAAACCATTACTAGCCATAAGTTCAAGTTCTTAATACCTTCTATCAACCAGCACTATTCACCTGCCTGATCAACCATCAATAAGCCATCATTCCGTATCAACTATCCGTCCATAAGCATCAATTATCCATTCATCCATCACTTGTATTCATCATGTTTGACTAATCATTCATCAAACATCAGTCATCGTGGTAAACCAATATCAGCCATGAACCATCAATTGATATGTACTTTCCATTACCTACTATTTAACCACTAACCCATGTCAACAATAATTAACCACTATCTACCAGCATGATTGACTAATGAAATATCCATTGACCATCCATTGCCGACGAATCCATGAATCATCAAATAACCATTCATTATCTAAGCACCATGCACCAGCTACCACTATTGCTAAGTACTTCTTGTACTAGCCAATACTAATCATATATTCACCATAAATAGCTGTGAACCATCCATTAAGCATCCATTCGCCATCTGTATACTATTGAACCACTATCAATTAACCTATACCACGCATCAGTAACCATCCATTATCCGTCCATTGACCATCTATTCAAGATGAGCCACCAGATTCAGACCACCAGAATATTAATCTTTATTAAAACCAGCGATTGTGAACCAACCAAAAAAAAACTATCCATGACTGAATATGAACTATGATAATGACCATCCATAAATCATCAATGGATAATTCATATACATATAAATTTCAATTGAATCACTGAATATGAACCATCCAGAACCCACTATTGATGGCTATAGCCATTTGTTTCACCCACCTATAATCCTATAGCTATAACTGATTCATAGACATATGGCTGTGGGTCAAAACCCTGTACACCTCGTTCCCCCATCATTAACCATTGGTTTCCCTTACTATTGTTGGTCATCATCCCCCATTATTGGTTAGTTAATCTTGACCCCTAGCCATATATAGCTGGTATATCCCCTATAGTTGCTAGTTATCATCCCCTATTACTAACCATTAACCAGCTACAAGAAAAACCAGTGGTTGGTTAACTGCTTGACCCATAGAGACATATTATGACCATTTTCCCTTTAGTTTGTTGGTTATTACCCACCATTATTGGTTGGCAAAAAAAGACCCAAACCCATATGGCTGTGGATCAAAACCCTGTACCCCTGGTTCCCCCATCATCAACCATTGTTTTCCCTATAAAATGGTTGGTTGTTATTCCCAATTGTTGCTGGTTAATATTGACCCACAACCATATGACCATAGCAACCCCAAGCGCCATGTTTTTCCCCGATCTCCTCCCGCAGCTTGTTCCGCATGCGGTTCATCTCGTGCTCCTCGCCGTGGACTAGGACCTGGGGCTGCGACAAAGGTGCAGCCCTGCGGAGAAAGCGTGGCTTCAGGGATAAGAATTGATGGGTATCTTATGGTGGGTATATGGTGTCATGGTGGGAAATTGATGACTAATCATGGTTCATTACACGAGTTAAGAGCTGATATGAGGTGTCATTGAAGGTTAATGATGGTTCATTACACGAGTTAATAAAGCTGATATGAGGTGTAATTGATGGCTAATCATGGTTCATTACACGAGTTAACAGCTGATATGAGGTGAAATTGATGGTTAATGATGCTTGATTACACAAGTTAACAGCTGATATGAGGTGAAATTGATGGTTAATGATAGTTCATTGATAGTACAGTTGGCTATGATCTACTGTGTCGATAATAGCATTTACATAAATCACAAAAAATCTATATTGCTGGATTAACTAGAATAAACTAACCTGTAGACAAGCGGCAAATGATCACCTAGTTATGGTTTAGAAGAAAGCTTGTCGCAGTTGATCTTAGCCATCCGATACTATTATAAAAGATCAAACATGATGTAGCATATATATTCACTCAGCACTCTCTCATTTTTTCCCTTGCGTTGAAGTGAGTTTGACACACGGCACTTGCCCACATCATCACGAAGAGGAGCGAAAGGCTGCGATGGTCCAGCTATCCATCCAGTCAAGCCATGCGCCACGTGCTCCTCGGTCAAGTGCCAGTCTTCACCTCTTTCTGACCCATGGGTGGGCCGGGAGGGTGTGCTTGAGCGGGAAAACGAAGCAGCACATCGTGAATAGGCACCATTCACTCAGCACTCTCTCATTTTTTCCCTTGCATTGAAACGGCACTTGCCCACATCATCACGAAGAGGAGCGAAAGGCTGCGATGGTCCAGCTATCCATCCAGTCAAGCCATGCGCCACGTGCTCCTCGGTCAAGTGCCAGTCTTCACCTCTTTCCCAGTCCTTCCACCGTCTTGACATTCGTCACTTTAAGTCAGAAAGAGGGAGGCCCATGTCTCCGAAGGGACTTGGGCATCCGTGTATTGCTGGGCTCGTGCGAGGACAGCAGGAAAACTCGAAGAAATTTGCACCACAAGGTCCTTAGTCGGTTTAGGAACCTTTTGGAGATATACCAGAGCAGAAATCTCTTGGACATAGATGTCCATCATCTTCCGATTAGCCCATCTACCACGTCTCTGTAGCAGATCAGGACTCTCCGTGGTCTGCATGATCCATGTAGCGGAGCCAGCTCGAATGGACGCCAGTTCAAGGGGTCTAATCCCGTCCTGTGCTTTCGTAGGCAAAGACAAAGCGTGCAAAACCGACTTTAATCTCGATCTCAAAGTACTTCCGCTCAAAGGCCAAAGCTTCTGATGAGGTTGCAACGGTGACAGGCTCATCTCGACAACTGCCAGCATGTCTGCCATGTCGATCTTAACACTTTGGTGCCTTGCATGTGAGAAACGAGATTTAGGATCCCTTATCGCCAGAAGTCCAAATGGAACAGTGTAGTCACCATCGGAAGGTAAAAGTAAATCTCCTCTAGCAGCCAGCAGAACTTCGCCAGGCCGTAACAGACCTGCCCACATTAGAGCAAAAACTCCTGCAAAACGAACCCAGCCCCACATCAACGATACAGAAAGGATGGCTAGTGCCACACTTCCAGGCATTGCAACGTGATGCTCCGAAGGTTCATGTTTGACCCAGGAGAAACCGAAAGCCCAGGCTCCCTGCAATGTTCGACGTATTGCTGGTTTCCAACTTGTAATTGCATTCAGAGTTTCAGCGAAGTGGGCGTATGGTCGCCCAGCAGCATAAAGAAGTCTGCCAAACCTCTCCAGTATCAAGTTTATATCATCGATATACAGTTGATGATTAGCAAAAAGGTTTAGTGGTTCCAGTCCCTCACTTTCGCACCACTCCAGGAAGTCACGAAGAAGCCTATCTCTCCGATCCACAGTTGATGGTAGAACCATTCTCCCAGCAGGTATTGGATTTCGAGCTGCTCGCTGCTGTGCTCGTTGAAAGTCCCCAGGTGTCTTCGGAAACACAGGCATGGCAAAGGCACATGTTGTGAAACTTCGCGGATGGACGATCCCAAGCAAGAGCAACCACCAGACAAAAGACGACCAGCGGACGGCACTCACCAGCAGCCAGCAAAACCAGACAGCAGGGAGAAAGAAGAACCAGAGACACCACCCCAGGAGGTCAAAGGTAAAAGTGAGAGCCGTGGAAAATCCAAGTAAGAGCGTGCTCATCAAATCCAAAGAGCGGACAGGAGAGAGTGAAGGGGAAAGTTCAGAAGAATTCCAACCCCAAAATCCAACGGGGGGCGACCGTGCAAAGGGCGAAGCCAACAGCATGATCCTTCTCCTGAAGTTCCTTGGCCCTTCACATAGAACCTTCAAACTCTTGATCCTTAAACTCCTTTTGGCCCTTTTCCTAAATCATTCACACTCCTCATCCTGAAAATCCTTGGCCCTTCTCCTGGAAAACCCAACGTATCATCGAACTGCTTTTGCATGTGACCGTATCCAACATGGAATGATCCCTCAACTCGTCGGTATATAGACCTGTCCGAAAAATGAAGTGCCATTGGACCCAACAAGCGAAGCACCAGCCGTACCCAGTTTGAAGCCCATCTTCGAAGTTTCGGCAGTTCCGACAACAAGTATACATCCTCATCATCCCAAGAATCAATACCCAATGATCCATAGCGTCCACGAACCGACACATTCCTTGTAGGATCGTCTGAAGGATTCCATCTTGTAGGCACAAAAGGAAGGGTGAAGTATAGCGCAGCTGCTACCATGATCGCATTGACACGCCTCAGGATAGGTGACAAACCTCTTGAAGAAGTTCTTCCCTTTGAAGTTGCCCCACGGACTACGAAGCTATCCGCGAAGTTCACAACTCTGGTGGGACGCTTCCTCCTTGCAACATGATTTGCCAAGCGCAGCAGAGATGCCTCTTCCAGTATGTTGATGTGGCTCTGCTTCTTAAAAGTCCAACTAGCCACTTTTTCCCACTGCGAACTCAGAGAAACATCGTTGACCAGCTGGTTCTCCAAGCCATTGACCTGAAGAGAATCCAAGGCATCCATACTATCCTTGACACTCCTGACAATGCATCCACCAGACCAGGTACATAGGTAGCCGAAACCTTTGTATACTTCCCCTGAACTTTGACGTGTCTAGAAGTACATGTACATCGCTTCCATAAAGGTGTCAAGTCCACATGCGACCCCAAGAAACGAAAAGGTTTCATATGGATAGATCCGAACCTGCATGAGTCACATCTCACCTCCATAGCACCCAGTTGCCTCCTCAAAGAAATCCATCCTGGGAGATACCTCATGTAGGAAGAAAAGGGGTTCTCCATGACACCAGCAAACCCGTTGATCAGAGCAATACGAATCAGTTGAAAAGCTCTGCAAGCCAAAGTATTGCCCAACTGTGTTTGCCGATCAGCAGAATCAAACCCATACGGCATAGACTGACTCCGCAATCTCGGTCTTCTCATCAAGCTAAACGTTGTACAAGGCGGCGAGATCATGAAAGCCAGCAACCTGCCCGTAGAGACAAGGAAAGTCAACCATGATATCACATGCACCCATTCCAGGTTCAGCTCTTCTGAAAAGGAGAGGTCGATGGGAGGTCCACACATAGTCGCGCCTGCGAACACCTCAATAAAATCGAAGTGAAAGGCCAAAGGACGAGAAGGAGATTCATTGGGCGAAGACTGCAATGATTCCTCCCCCAGTTGATCTGCTCTCCTCAAGAAATCTTCCGCGGGAGATAGGAGACAAGTATAGCTCCCCTTGCATCTGCAACTCCTCCAGAGAGCCTTCGCAATATGGATTGGAACTGTTGTACTGCATATCGCCCCCATTGAAGAAGAAGCATCTGTGCAAAAGATACGCTCATGCATGTCTGCTCCCAGATCAAATACAGCCAAAGGCATCAACACTGCAAGCAATGTAAGTTCTGTAGCAACCTTTCGGGACAAGGGCAACACCCGAGAATTACTGCTGTCCACACGATTCTGATCCACCAAGTGATAGCTAGCCTGAAGAATTGACATCATAGGTCTCCGAAAACCCAAGATCGCAACCCAACCACCAAGCAAGCACAAGTGTAACGCATCTGTTGTACAACTGAGACAACACAAGGCCAATGAAATGAAGGACATCGAAATACGTTTCGCAATAGGTGCTCCCACAGTACACAAGCCTCTGTCCAGGGCAGCATCAGAAGAGTTGACTGTAGCCCCAATCAACTTACCAACATTCTCGCCAGTAATATCCTTCTCAGGTGATCCCAGCAAGTCCACCGCATCATACGCCTGCTGCGCACGATTGTAACACGCAGTTGCCTTGCTGTCCTCGTTGTTGCTCTTCCTGTCTTCCACACTCAACACAAAATAGTCATCGATCACCAAACCTTGACAAAGATCATGCGAGCGCAAACACCTCGGAGCTGTCAACCTGCTTGTAGCATCCAAAAGCTCGAACTGTTGAAGCAGCTTTTCATGAGCCTGTGTAGCCACTTCCACGCCAGCATGGTCCCCCTGAAAAATCGACTGAAACGCAACCCAGACATGACCCGATAGTAACTGCTCACAACCAGATCCGCTGGAGGCATAGTCATCACCAACACCAGAATGCAGCATATCACCCTGAACATGCCTTGCACGAGTAACCTTCGCTGCTAACTGAGTCGTATAGGCTGAGTATGCAGTGGTGTCACAAAGGTCCTCCAAGCACACTGCAGGACCCACAGAGTTTGTCACCGCACGAGATCGTGTAACCCATATCTGGTGATAATATCCTTCCTGTCTGAAATCGCCACTACAGCCTTCTGTTCAGGAACCTGCACAAAGACATCGATGAGGTCAACGCCTGCTGGAAGATGTCTACTTGGACCTTCAACATGTCGTTCCAGGCTGTTTTGTCCTCGTCTGTCGCCGATTTGCCTATCAATCGAAGCAGACTTATAATTGTTAAAGACACGAACCAACGAGCCAATGGGTCGCTGCTCATGATGAAGAAGGCACAAACCACGCACATCCCAAACTTTAGCCAGGGCACAAACTTCTGATGCAGGGTCTCGACATTTTGGATGAGCACCAAGTTGCAAGCCACCGCACAACACATTTGGATCGCGATAAGCCATCACCAGTTCATCTTCCAGGAAACTCGTTACGTCCCAGTTGCCCGATCCACTCAGCTTCAGGCGAGATGCATCAAGATCTCGAAAAGGCTGTACCTCCGGAGACTGCATGGGATCCTCACCATCTTGAACGCCTGCAAAAGTCCTGTCATAGGATGAAGAGACGTTACCTTGAGCAGTCATCAACACACTTAGCTCAGATAATCTTGCAATCAATTCAGGTGTTTTTCGTCCAGACTTCCCAATGTCGAAAGAAGAAGCCCAGCCGTCCGATCTGATTAAAGCCCTCAAACGACTGTACAAGCACTCATGCTCGGCATTCGGGAGCCTCAGCTGTTGCTCATCGAACCATTGACCACCTAAGTGCCAAAAATTCAAGGCCATGCAGATAGTATGAACTGCTCGTTGAAGGTGCACACGTCTGCGGACCTTTGATGAACAATGCCCAGGCATCCTACCCACTGCATCGAAAACCAACACAGGAATAGGGAAGAAGACCGGTGTCGAAGGAGAACGTGTCTTCATCCTCCGAGACAAAGCAAGGGAATCATTGAGAAAACATACGAAAGGGGTCCTAGTCCTCAAAACGCTTCCAACCAAAGTTGCACACCACTTCGGATATGACATAGTTGAAGAGCTGCTAGGAACCGAAGAATTGTTCTGAAGGCCCGATTTGACCTTAGGTTCCTGCACCCCAGCAGGTTTGATACCATCCACTGTTCCCACTAAAGACAAGGCAGGAGACCTGAAATTGAATTCGTTCATGCAGTCATGTCCATCCCCACAGGTTATGGAGAGGGGGATTCCCCCCCTGCTTTTGGCTTTCGAGGAAACCTGGGCTTCCTTTTCGGACTCGCGGGCGCAGCCTGTTCTGGATCTCCCTTTGGTGACGGAGCTGCACTCTTCTTGACCTCTGTCTTCCTCGTGGCAAGGACATCTATCTCCTTCACGTAAGCCAAGGCCACAGCGGCCCATTGAGGCGGGCATAAGGGCCCGAATGGCCTTCCCAGAGCCACCATTGATTGCATCCTCTCTTGGAACACATTCTGTGGAGGATCTTCCATCAGAGGCAAGATGTAAGCTATGTTCCAGTTGCCATCCATTGCGCTCTGCTCCAACGCTATCATGAGAAGTGTGATGTACTCCTTCACTGCATGATGATCGTCCTGTGATGCGGCGTCGAATGCATGTGCCAGAATCCATTGAGTCATCCCCACATCTTTGTTTGCCTTGTACCCACCATGTCTCTCCAGATAAGCAGTCATGCTGCTCCCACTTGCACTGAGTTCCTCGGGTGTTCGAGGAGGCGGCTTTGCAGGATTCATCTTTCGAAATAGCTGATGCTGCACCTGCTGGAAGTAGTTGGAGTACGGCCCTTAGACGGCCGTGGTGTTTTAGGCTGTTTTCATCTGCTTCATGCAATTGATGCTACGTGAGGCATGTGGGGGTGGGGTGGGGTGGGGTGGGGCATGTTAACGTTCGCTTGCACTTGCCAGCGATGTTGATGCTACGTGGATGCTACGTGGATGCGACGTGGATGCTGCGTTGATGCTACGTGAGGCATGTGGGGGTGGGGTGGGGTGGGGTGGGGCATGTTAACGTTCGCTCGTACTTGCCTATGTGGATGCTACGTGGATGCGACGTGGATGCTGCGTTGATGGGGTGGGGTGGGGTGGGGTGGGGCATGTTAACGTTCGCTTGCGCTTGCCGCTTGCACTAAACCTTGGACCGATCGTGGAAAGCCTTGAAGACTTTCTTGCCAGGTCACATGGTTT
Organism: Symbiodinium kawagutii; assembly: GCA_009767595.1. Lineage (NCBI taxonomy): Eukaryota > Dinophyceae > Suessiales > Symbiodiniaceae > Symbiodinium > Symbiodinium kawagutii. The sequence goes on from VSDK01021695.1 coordinate 285,915, forward strand.
TGAAAGTGAAAGACCGTGGACATTCCAGTTTGCATCCTTGTGTGACTCAGTATATCCACATGTGGTGCTGGCTAGCGAGTTTGGTCAACCCTGACCCGTACAGATTCTTAGAGGAGGTTGAGTCGCTGCTGTGAAGCAATACGCCGGCGAAAACATGCCTGGACAAGTAGTTGGGGTAAACCCACAAACCCTGAAAATGGTGATTTCGTGAGCACGAAACTGCGAATTTGGTAATTCTGCCTGTAAACGGGGGCTTGAAAACACATAAGAGAGTGTGACCTTCAATTATAGGGGCCGAAACACATTTCCCATGACGAAAAGTTTGCACATGTAAGAAAAAACGCACGGCCAACTGAGGGCCGTGCTCCTAAGTAGTTTGAAGTCCGTGCAGCCAGCTCGTTCTGCATACGCTCTCTTCGTGCAACGCCTTTTGTATTGAGCGAAAGGGCCCCCGAAGTGGAGGAACTTGCAAGATCCGACATTGGATCGCCGCCGGACATCTGCGATACAAGTTGGGTCAAAGCTGCACTCTGTTGCATCAGCACACTCATCATGGGGTCTGGCGAAGACAACAAACTGGAAGCTGCTGGGACGGCTGGCTGAGCCGCAGTGGTCACAGGGTCTGCAGGCAATTGCTTCGCTTTGGGAGGAGGCCCTATCAACTGACGGGCTGCTTTTGGTTGCATACCAAGAGCAAGTCCTGACGATAACGCTGGAATCTTGGCAACCAATGGACCAGAGAGCTGACCTTCTACAGGACCTGCATAGCCATCGGCCGTAGCTGCATGACTGGCAGCCTTTTCTTGCTGGGCCACCATGAGCAACTGAACTTGAGCTGTAAGAGCCGCGACCTGTTCTGCTAGTCCTGCATTGGTAGTCCTGCCTCTCTTTGGGGGAGCTCTCTTTGCGGGGGTGGACTGCTTGGGTAACTCCTGCTCCTCTCGAGCAGAGTAAAAAGCCAAGCGCTCATGAGCAACCAAACCAATCCACTCCTGAACCTGATCAAAGACAGCCGTAATCTTGGGCAAGGCATTGGTATGCATCACTGAGTACGGCTGAATGTCTTCTGTAGAGTCCGTCACTGGATCATATTCACGCATCATGCCCAGTGCAGCATCATCCAAATCAATGACCAGAAAGCTGCAATTTGTTGTCAGATCCGATACCTGTCCAATATCGAGAAGAGGAGCAACAAACTCTCGAGAAAGGAGGAGCAACAAACTCTCGAGAGGAGCAACAAACTCTCGAGAAGGCCCCAAAAGTTGCTCTTCCAAGATACTTCCATCTAACAGGGCATCCGAGGAAAGAGAATTGTCTGGAATCCCAAAAAGTGCTCCACCAGCTCTAGACAAAATCGGGATGGCATAGACCTGAGTTTCTTCGCCTGTCAAAGATACTTGGGCTGGGACCTTCCACACCACCAAGTTGGGGTCTCCTTCACTGCTGAACTTCAAAAGAGACTTGTCCATCTTTCCAATTTTGGGAGATCCAACGGAGCACCCACGCAAAAGATTGACAACTCAGCCAGTGTAGTGAAGCCTTCCCAAATACACCTCTTGTCGACGTCCAAGGCAACTTGAAAGCAACGAGTGGAGGTGAGACGTCTGGTCAGCTGTTGGTTCTGCGAATTCACAATCCAGTGCTTTCGATCCTCAAAGGCCGTTTCTTCCTGACGGGTGTAGCGGGTTTCTGTAGACAGAGCTATGCGACACCAAAAGCCTGAAGAATACGCAGCCCAAGCTCGATGTTGTACCTCCTCAACTGTGCCCTCGATTTGATCCAGAGCAAGATCCAAGCAAGCCTGTGGCAAAGAGGGAGGACCGTCCTCAAGACCGTAGAATCGATCCCTGTGCCTAATCTCCTACAAGACACGTGGATTGAGAGGGGGACGAGCTTCTTCCACAAGCACCCAATCACCAAAAGCTCCTTCCACTTGCAAGGCCTCGAAATCCTCACAGATATCCTGAAGTTGTAACACCACTGAATCCAACCTCCGGTTCAACTCCTCGATTTGGACACGAAGGCCACTACTCATACAAGTAGCCCTCCAGCCGCGACCTCCTCCTAAGAACCCCAGCAGATGGAGAAGCCTGAGTAGGAAAGGAGGAGCCCTGCCGAGTAGTAGCAGGTGGTGGACGGAGGAGGAAGTGGTAGTAAATGGCAAGTCCAAGTGCCAAGGTAGCAATGACCTCCAGGATGAAACCGAAGGAGAGGCCAAGAAGCAGGTAAGGAGCAACAGAGGAGCCACAGTGCAAGGGACAGGACCAAGACACAGAGAGGTCACGAGCAAGACCAACCGCAGAGACCAAACGATCAACCACGGACATGTGCTTGAGCGGGAAAACGCAGCAGCACATCGTGAATAGGCACCAGTCATATCTTCTCAATAGTACTGTTCAATATTTTTTTGCACTAAACAAAAACAGCAAAACAACCCCGCCAACACACAACAATCATCTAGATACATAGATAGATGCATACCCATTTTGGTTTCACAGCTTATTCAGGCTGCCTATGCACAGCTTTGCCAGCTTGCTTAGATCCTGGAGTTGCCCTTCACCATGGCTTTACCACAGCTCAGCTGCAACATCACAGGTCGCATCACGTCGACGTCCTCCAAGTTCGGTCAAGGTGCCACGACGTTGGCTTTCAGTCGCCGTATGAACTCGGAGGTTTGGTTGTAGTCCTGGAGCGCTGCTACCAATGGATGGTTGGTGATGGATGGATAGTAGATGATAGTGGCTTGTTTATGGTGGATAGTTGGTCATTCAGCTCATGCGATAATCCAAGAAGAGTCTAAAAAGGAACGCTCACACCAACCGAGCTGAGTTGCTACACCCCAACCATTCAAAAAATATCACAGAAAAAATGCCAATCAAACCAACCAGTGGTGATATGTACCTCACCATGGTTGCCTACTTCCATCCCCACTTCACCATTCCCCGGGTTCCCACCGAGTGAGCTGAGAAGGACATGAACTTCACTGTGGCTTTCACGTTCACCTGCGCCAAGAGAGCAAAGTGGTGCGGAACTTAGCGCTTGATGATAGCTGTGATGATGGTGTATGATGGTCAATAGTGGTTGATCATTATGATGGTTGGTGAGGTTTAACAATGGTTACTGATACAGAAGTGAAAGTGATGGTTGATTATGATGGTTAAATCAAACAATGCTTAAATTTGTCATGGTTAATGATATGAATCATAGTTATAATTATGGTTTATACAATGGTGAATGATGGTTGATGGTTATGTATCATATAATCATCATGAATCATGGTTGGTCATATCATGATGGTGGTTCATGATGGTTGATACGGCTCACACTAATTTGGTGGATGATGTCTCGCCATGAATCTGACTAAGTGATCAAGAATGCTCATGATCAGCATTGGTTATTGGTCAGTGGCTGCTTTCTGCGGTGCGGCATTTAATCCCCAGCGAGACGGTACGAGTGGTTAGATTCAATCGTAGCATTAGCACTGAATATTGGTTTAGTGACTGCTCATCATGGTTGGGCGTGGATCATGCTCAATGATGGCGGCTTGAAACACAACTTGTTGTGAACATCAACGGTGGTCAATCAGCTGATATGGTTGATGATTGATAATCATGGCAAATGGTTCCAGGCACCAGTCCAGCAGAACTATTCTACAATGCTTCATGATGCTGGGTCAAGGCTGGAATGTCATCATTGGTACTGTAGGGAGCTTTTGTGTGAAGGGTCGCAATGATAGGCACACGGCGGTGGTGTCTTAGTCTTTAGATGTCGAAGCTAGTTCGATCCGTAATTGCTGGTGTATTTGTTATGTCAATGTGATCATTTTGACTGATCATTTTATACATAGTTGTAACTTCACAATATAGTTGTATCTATGCAATATGAATATTATACCGATATAGTTACATGTCTTTCTTCTCGTGGACTTTGAAGTATACAATTAGCCATCCACTTGCAAAAAGTGTTACCAGAGTAACCTGCTGCTGGATGCTGGATTCAGTTTTGCTGTCTACTATTAGTATCTATCATCACTATCGTTTATATCTTTAGCTGATCCAATAGACAGTTTTGAAATTATACTTTCTATAGTTGGGGAATCTCAAAAGTATCTATTATTGACCACTTATGCTAGTTATCCACGCATTTGGGGGTACCCTCATGACTTGAGCACCCCCCATATGTCTCCCACATCATTGCTGGTATGTCTCACAGCTGAGACTCGAGATTCTCCCAGCCGCGCTCCGCCACACCTTTCGACCATCGTTCAGCGTCACACTTTCCTCAGCTGTGAACAGCTGTCCAATAGCTGGGGCCTCTGGGGGTAGTTGCTTTTCTTGTTCTTGCGAGGGATATCTGAAATCTAGAAACCAATTAATGGCTGCCAAGATGATATGGTGGTTTCTCAAAATAGCGGAACCCCCGAATCATCGAATATCAATTATATATCGCAGTAAGCCAAGCAGTTTTTGGGCTCTCTAATTTAAGGAAGACCCATATTGACAACTCAACAATTGTTGTCAAGGATTGTGGTCAATGCTGGTGAGTGAATATTGACGCAATGGCGCAACAAAAACCGCAATACAGTTTCCTGCAGAGTGGTACCCCCTGGTTATAAGTTTATGAACCATTTGGAATAACTAGAGTTATACCTTCCAAAACTGGTAGCTCACCCCTAGTTATAACTTGACCTAGCTATCGCCAGGGGGTACCACTTTCTGTATCCTTTCTCGCACAACCCTGTGCACGCGCCAAAGGTGATGACGATACTCTGCGTTGGTATAATCACAACTGTTCCGCCACATAGGTTAGAAGCATAGACACTCTGCCATCGATTTCTGTCACTCCACCACCGAGGTTAGTTCCATGATCGGTGGTCATCAGCGCTCATTGCATTCCTCCTCATCATCCTCCTCCTCATCATCCTCCCCATCCTCCTCCTCACCCTCCTCCTCATCCCTTGCTTTCCCCTCCTGCAACAGCGCACAGCTTCACTTTTCAGGGCGCGCTCTTTGTCGCCGAGCTGCTGGGTCGCCCTTCAACTCGTGGGCCAATGTGCCGTTCACCGAGTACCCCGTGACGATGATGCCATTCCTGGGCAGCGCAACGCAGGGCGGCAACCGACCAGGGAACCTTGAGTAAAAATATATTATATTCATATATATATATAAATATATAAATATATGCTGTTTTTATTCGGATTTTAATTTTGTTTATCATGCTCACTACCAGAATGGCTGATATAAATTTGACAATCATCAAAGACCATATGTGACCAATACCCCTTCAGCATCCTTCACCATTGATGGCATTCATGGTGCATAACGTTTCATTATGAATAGATTTGTAAATTGATGGCCGTGATGGTTTGCTAAAGTCATATCATTTGTTTGCTATATTCAGCCAGTCAATGGTTCATTGATGATTAACAAATGTTAACAGCTGCTAGATTCATGATACAGAAACACTGCTTCGTATGGTCACAAATAAAATGCCTACTGATGACTTTTGCTAGATTCACGATCTATTCTTAAGATGCAAAACAAATAATGCAAATTAAATGACCACAAATGGTGGACAACGTGTGCAAAAGGCGTTGTCAACGCGCCAGCTGCCAGCGGTGCCTCTTCTCCGGTGCCCAGGCTTCGAAAAGTTCGCGCGAAGCACCGCTCTGCAGCATGCCTGGTACCGCGCAGCGTTGGCCAAGGAGCAGCGCGGTACGGCAACCAGGGAACCAACTGAGGAGCTAGAACCAACGAACGCCAGGAGGCTGAGCCTGAGGTGATTGATTCATGTTGGTTCATTGGTAAGGTGATGAGTTCATGATTGGTGACCAACCAGCCTGTTGGCTTCCGAAGTATCAAGTGGAAGTTATTGGTCCATTGATTGATTCAACGCCATTCACAACTGGCTACTGGCTATCTGGCTGACTCTCCTAGCAATTTGGCGCGGCTACCGTTTCATCAAATGGATCTTTCAATGAAACATACTGAATGATGAGTTATATATCTCTACCATTCATCCCAAAATCACCACTGTTGTTTCAACATGATGTATCCTCAAATCATCCTGCGCTGTTGTAGTCATTTTAGATCTAACGATTATCAAAATATGGTAACCATGGTTGCTTGCTTCTATTGATAAAAGGTTGACCATGATATTAAGATAGTCATGAGGCATAAGTCCTCAAATATGATTGCTTCTGTTGACCATGGGCCATTTATCATTACAGTAACCATTGACGAATCGCTGAACCCTCGTCGCCTCCAGCGTGAAGCCACGGCGTTCCACCGCCATGTTTAAAGCGTAAAGTGCAATCGTCTATCTCTGCATAATATCGTATAGATTCACAATTCTGCTAGAGTGCGTTTATGTATTATACGTATACTACACTATACTACCGTATACTGTAAATCAAATCATATACTATCATCTACAAGGTGGGCCCCCTGGTTATAAGTTGATTAATAATAAGTCATTTAACTATAGTTATATCTACCATGACTGGTAGTTACCCGAGTTATAAGCCAACTTAGCTAACTGAGGGGGCCCACCTTGTAGTTGCTTAGGCGTACCCCTAAATCATCCATTAATAGTCATTTATAGCAATAAACCAACATATCATCTACGCGTCGAATGAACCAGCACCAGCATGGGTAATTCTCAAATGACCATCCCACATGCGTCTCCCAAGTGTTGGGCCTGGAGCAGCGAGCACCACACAGGCACCGATTTCCGCCTCCAACTGGGCGAAGGTGTGCCTGTTCCACAGGAAGTTCCATGGAAAACGTTGGGATTTCGTAGGGATTGTATGATAGTTTCTCAAAATTGGGAACCCCAAAAGATGGTTGGTTTATTCCTAAAAATGATTATTCATGGATGATTTGGGGGGTCCCCTATTTTGAGAAACACCCGTAGAGGGGTTGTAGCTATTGACAATGGTAAACAATAGGGGAGACTCACCAACAATAATGGATTAAACCCGCATGCGGCGTTCTCAAGCCAGTTTGGGAACCCCGAAAGTTCTGATTGGTTTATTACAATCAATGATTATTGAACTGGATGATTGGGGTGTACCCCTATCTTGAGAAACGGCCATATTGGAATGTTTATGTTAATGATCACTTCTATGCCAGTGTGCTTGAATGGGTAACTAATGGTCAATTGATGGTAAATTACTATTGATGATAGTGGATGGTAGTTACATGTAGTTATGGTCAGCTAGCGTTAAAGCCAAAGCGGGAAGCCAATATGGTGAGTTTAATTTCAGTGCCAAAAGTGACTGATTAATCAACATGTACAGCAAAAACAGGTAACTGTATCTGATAGGTCCATGTTAAAATCCACTGAGCATGTGTCTCGAACAAAGCCCAACAAACACTGACAACAAGCATGCGATTTGGTGAGATCCGAAAACTTTGGTAGGTGACCTGTACTGGGAACTCCACAACTCTTCACTTCAGGTGTAATTTGATCTGTGTTCCACGCACCCAACGAGGCCATACAGGCGGACAGCTGTCACCTGGCCTGTCGGGCATGTTCTGAATGTATTTCAAGATCCATGGGTTGTTACACCGATTGGCCTGGCGCCGCGCGGGGGTGCTGAGTGGTCAGAGTCAACATCATTTGCTGTGGCTGAAACAGTGGCTGACAGGAGCTGATTCAGATATAATGTCGATGTGATAATGCTCATTTTACAAGTTTGCAGGATATGCATTTCTACGTTTATGAGTTTATGGCATACATGTATATGTAAATATATATGACACAGTAGTCATGTATAAAATGATGAAAGCAAAGAAGGGCTTCAACCTGCCGGTGAGATGGCGCGAGCTCCATGATGCAAGCATAGGGGAGGAGAGATCAACCGCATGTTGAAAAGCAATCGCAATGGGGAACCTCATGCAGGTAAACAGAAACGGAATCCGTTCGCAACTATCGCAACTAAACCCTTAGCTGCATCTCACATAATGACCAAACATGAAACATACGCGGACTAAATCTCAACTGCAAATGCTGAGATCCAAGTACAAGTCAGAATCATGCGCAAATTGAGTAACATGTGCAAGAAATAGGTGCAGGATGGTGCAGGTTCACCTTGCCAGGGGACCCGACCGAGCAGAATAACTTTAACTGAAGTTCAGTATAGAACCCATGTCATGAATGGTTGGGTTGGGGTTGGGGGTTCCTCCTTTGCTAGCCCCAAAGTGTTCTTAGAGATACCATAAAGTAAAACATGTACTTGCATACATGCACCTGCACATAGGTATCAATATATTGTTTTTGCTGTAGTCCCGCGACTTTCAGACCACAAGCCTGGGGAAATTGTCGACACAGCCGAGCCGGGGCACCTGCTCTTGGACTGAAACACTGCACATGTTGGTGTAAGTCCTTGGGAACGCCGGACAGGGCGGACAACATGTGCACCAGTACCAATGATCATCGATGGTCATAGCACACCATCACCATATCAAGAATCCAGAAAACATGTGCCAATTACGGGCATTTTGGGTGGGAAGCAATATGCGGTTTTGGGGGGAGACACAATGCATGTGGCGCATTGTGGAGGTCGTGATCCAAGAGATTTGTGTCGAGACCTAACCAGGGCTGATCATTACCAGGGCCTGAATCAAGATGCAGCACCACAAGAGAAGAAACACATGAACCTGGAGTGAAACCACCCCGATAGAGGTCGGGCGTAGTGTGTTGGCGGCGGATTTACTCCTTACACAAACTGCAGCTGAATGTGACCGTTCCATTAGATATAAAGCCCTGCTCTTATCAAATCTGATCCACATGAAGCGCAGGCCGTTTTCCTGAGGAAACCCGTGCTTCTTCTGGGTTGAGTAGACCATGTAACCAGTTTATTGGCCGTCATCAACTTCTCCTCCCGCAACCCTCTGGTGTATCCCGATGACGGTTGGATGTTATCTACTATGAAGCAGCTTGTGAATGCTAATGAGCCATTGTCAATAGTTCCAGCTTGCAGTATTATGATGCTTAATTTGCTTATTTCAACTTACAGTATCATTGCTTGATGGCCATTGTTACCACTATTAAGACCTGATCAACTCGCTTGTCATCCCATCATCGTGCTATGAGGATCGCTTGATGTTTACCACTTCGATCCCTTGCCATCTCCCAGCTCTGATCGCAGGCGACTCAAAGATCCGAAGGCATTTCGTTGCCTGAGCCATGCCCAAGTCGTTGGTTGTCTGGCTGCTTAGTGGGCTGCTCAGTTGACCGCGTGATTTGTCGACTGTGTGGTGTACCTTTTGCCGAAGGTGATAGAGATACTTAGTTGAGATAATATTGGCAATGATGGTTGTTGGTTGTTAAGAATGGTCCATCAAACGGCAACCGTTGTTAAGAAAGGTGAGTGGTGGCTCGTGGTGATTGATGGTTGCTTGGATTACGGTTGATAGTATTGCAATAGTGTTGAGCAATACTCATTAGTACGCTCATACACGTGAATACTCAGCTGGTTGACACTTGAGACTCAGGATCAAGTAGGTAATGATGATTGATGATGCTTAGTACTGGTCACCAGTGCGATCATGACCGTGTCCGTTCAGTGTTTGATTAGTCATAAATCATGGCAGCCAACATTGGGATGATTGAAACACTGGCAGCTGCTGGAGATACAGCTGCAACCACAATGTGTAGATTTTGCTACACTTTTTTGAGGGCCATGGGTTGTGAATTTCTCCCAGCTTCATCGTTCCGATACCTATAAAAACATGATAAAACATGATAAAACATGATAAAACCAGGAAATCATTGAAATGAATTAGTAAAACACCATGATAAAACTATAGCAAACCATTGAAATGATCCAAACACAACGATGCTCAGGTTCATTACCCAAAGTATTAGACCATCCCCAGGGTCACAACCGCAGCTGGGGTGAACCACCTGACAACCATCATCTTTCCAAGCTGCCAAGACCAACCACCACGTAGCGGTCGCTGCAGCTGTGAAGGAGTCCCCAGTTTTGATGGCAGATCAGCTATGGGCTATGCTAAAACTGAGGCTGGTTGGTTACTGATACACCATCATTCGCATCCATATGGCAGTGGGTCAAAACCCTGTACCCCTGGTTCCCCATTATCCCCCATGGAATTGGTTGGTTAACTGCTTGACCCACAGCCATACCGAAGTTGAACACAGCCACCGGCTCGCAACCTGATCCCCGCGTCCCTGCTGACTCGTCGCCATGGGAGAGTTGTAGAAGATGGGAATTTCGTGCAGGTCCGAGTTGCGTTCCTCAGGCTGACATGTGCCGATGAGTCGCGGCTTGCTAGGCCTTGGGATCAGATTGACCAATGTGTTCGTATGCAACAGGTAGTATACAAGAAATACATATATCTACATGTATATATTGTATATTAATGAACTTGCAAAAGTACATATTTTTAAATACATATATATATATATAATATATTCTATAATATACTATATTATTGATATCATATTGCACAATATAATGATCCCATATATGATATATATAAATGAATCAATGTTATTTTGATGTCATATTATCTTATGTATATACCAGCCATGTTCATATCAGATTATGATCCCCAAACGTAAATAACGTTTCCTGAACAAAAAAAGTATCATGTGGCATCAAACCCCATCAAGGTATGATTGTTTGTTGAAGTGAAAGGATGCTTGCGTACCACCAAAAAACACGAACAACTATAACTACAACATCAGAATCATGATCTTCCATAAACTGCGTTAACCGAGATGGTTTCCTCAAATCAATCCATGTTTTTTGATAATCATGCTTGATGGCAACCAAATGGTGGTGTCAATTGAAGATTTGGTTGCGCTTGTCAAATCATGGACGCGACATGACTCTTTGCAGGACAAGAGCAAAGGTGGAAAACGTCTGCAACCGATCACAAGCAAGTTCTGTCCGCTGTTCACCTGCTATCACCAGTTGGTGAGGTGGGAATTTCCATCAAACAGGTCACGCCGTCAGGGGGTCAGGTACTGCTCCGGGGTCCAGACCCAATAGTCTTCCAAGATCAGCAGGATCTCCTGAGAAATGGCAACGCCTTACAAATCTAGCACTGTGCTGGGGGAAGCTAACTATGACATTGATGCAGTCGATGGATGGTACACTTGCAACAGTTATTCAAGGACGTTCATGGATGATGCTTGAAGGTCAATAACATGGCCAAATATCGTTGATGAGAGCTACATAATCAACTGGTTCATGATGATTGCTGATGCTGAATCTCAGTTGGTAGCGAAGGAAGGCCAATGAATTGGTTAATCCTGGTGGTTAACAATTCACAGAACCAAACTAAACCTGACAGAACGATGTATTTATCGACAACTGTATGATATGCCTACATACAATCAAACATGTCAAAAGCAATGGTGTCAGAAGGGCTTATTTGCCATGAACGTTGCTAAGAGGCGAGTAAGTGAGGATCGCGCAACCCATACACATCTGGCAAACGAACAAATTGAAACAAATGAGACTTGCACAGACTAGCACAGACCCCTCATGAAATCCATGAACCTAAACTTAAATGGTTTCTGGCTACTCAATAAACAGATCCCATGCAGATACCAAGTCCCAAGATGTTCCAAGTTCCAGCTGCTCCTGCGCTCGGCCAAGGGCGAAGACGGGCAAGAGACACCTGGGACATGGCCTTTCCCCACCCTTGGACCCGGGATGCCAACAAAGCCCGGAGTTCATTGGGGCGTGGCTGCGGCACTGTCGGCTCACTCTGATCAGAAACAACCGTAGGACAAAGCAGCATTCAGCAACAAGTCCATCAACAATCATCCTGGAGTAGATCGAAAATCCTCAAATCATCTCAAATCCAAAAAAACAAAAACCCAGCAACGCGCGGTTTTTGAGCGCGGAATGGCCGTGACCAATGTCTTGGTGGCTTATGGTCAATCCCTTGCTAAAAATATATATATTCTTAGTGGTTATTAATGGTAAATCAATCATATCCCAAAAACACTAAAAATCTAAGTTAGTGGGTATAAGCCATCCAGATGTCACCCCGTACCCCTGGTTCCCCGCCATTAACCATTGTTTTCCCTCTTATTGTTGGTGGAAATCCCCTATTAGTTGGTTGGTTAATATTGACCCACAGCCATGTCTACAACATCCTACAACCCACGGCTAGAACCCACAGGCCCCGCGGCCGAACTGGATCCCCGGGCTTGCCGCCCTGCCGGACGATCTGGTGCACCGAGTTGGTGAAGCGTTGCTCGCGCTGCTCCTGGGCCCGTGCGGCCGCTGGATTTGCTACGAAAACCATGGGATTTTCTATGAAAACCCTGGGAAAAATGGGCATTTCTATGGAAACCATTGGATCTTGTAGGGATTCTGGTGGTTTTTTCTAGGGAATGTTCTTTTTTAAGGAATTTCGATGGAACGTTCTTATGGAAATTTCTGTAGCACCCATGGGATTGCATAGGGGTTGTAGCCATCAACGTGAACGGGCGGTACCCCTATGACTTGAGAAACACCCATTTCTGCAACAATAATTCAGTATCCTGTCCATCATCAAGCAGCCCCCTAGCGAGCATACTTGCCCTTGCAGCTTGCAGCGGTATGCAGTGATACTGTGAACATTCATTGAGCAGCGGGGCCAAGTACGGCGAGCCTTGGGATGAACACATGGCTGAAACCTTGTTGAACGAGCTGCCATTATAGCTCCACTTGCTTCCTAGCAAGTTCACCCCGCATCACAAATGAAGTCACCCAATGTCGATATCAAATTGATGAATTTGGCATCATATCGTCAGAGTTCTAGTCTGATATGTGGGAACTCAAGCAGCAAAATCCCAAAGAGTTGTTGGTTAATCGGAATTACTACCTCAGCTAAGAACAGCTGAATCCTGTCAAACCCGGCAAAGGCACCATTCCTGGCGATGCTACATCCAGCTGTGAACCCCCTACTGAATTGCAGCTAGGCTGGTCAGGTTGGATGCTGGTTGAAAGCTTCATGGATGTTCACACAACCCGGCTGCCGCGCCAAGTTTCCCTTGGCTCATGATTCATCACTCCATAGGTCGACCTAGGCAGCCCGCAGCGCAACGGCTTGCAGGCAACAAAGAAGAATAGATTGACCCAAAAGGATAGTCAACATCGAGAATCGGACCGTCAACCGAATCAACAATATCAAATTAGTCAGGCACATGAAAAAACATGGAGAGATGACAATGACAGCCAACAGTGTACAATATTTTGATCGGAATTTGGTCAAAACAATATGTTGAGCAAAACTTATCATCAACCATACCTTTTCAAGAACGCTTTGAAGAAACCAAAAGTTATCAAACACTGTTTATTTGGAATTTGCAGCATTTCAATCTGTAAGGTGTTGGCATATGCATATCCAGGAGTCTATATTTATACCTATAAATATATAATCTGTATATGCATATGTGCCAAAATAGTGGTGTACTCCCAAAACCAATCGCTTTCCCAGGCTTTCCCAGCAAAACGATCAGTTTTGGTGTCTTACCCTATTTTATTCTATAGTATGATTATTTTGATGGGTAGCCATACTAGGTAATCATTTCTACTATCATCATACAATGATCATTGCCCTATGGCTTGGCATTTACGGTGGTTTCTCAAACTAGGGGACCAAAAATGGTTGGTTCATCACCACAAATGGTTAATGATGGATGATTTAGGGGTATCCTATTTTGAGAAAGCACCCATATCATCTAGCCGCCAATGGTGTGCACCCCGTGGCGCCACCCCCAAAAACACAACAGCTGTCACTACTGGCAGCCCTGGTGCTCTACGATGAGGACATGGATGCGGACGTTGGGGATCTCCGCCTACCGCCGGGGCATCCGATGCCGTGATGCGGAGAAGCGCATGAAAAATGGATCTGCGATCTGCTGATATTGGTTTTCCTGTTTAGCATTTAGGAAGTATGTCGACATAACTTTGTATAGATAAATATAATATAGGGGTTATCAGAAAAACATGTTTAGCATTCAGGATTCTGTATAGCAGTTATATCTTGAATTTGATGGTTTATCCTTGTATAACTGACAGAATCTTAAGACATGATTCTACAAATCTGTAGGTGCACACCACAGTCCCCAAGCGCACTTGATCATTGGAAAAAAATGGCGCCCTTCGCTGACCCCAACCTGTGGCAAATGCCGATCTTCCTCTCGACTGTAGTCCCCAGTGTACAAGACTCGAATGCCTAGCGCCACGGAAAGGATGAGCAGAGCATGGTCCAGCGTTCCAACCCCATACCATGGGGTGTAGGCACACAGAACACGAAATCATATATGGCCATAAACAGTGGTGTTTCAGGCAGCTTTGCGGCTCATGGTTGGCTCCCCCAACGATCCTTAGCATGACGATTTCTGATTGTGAAGCCAATCATTGGGAGGATCTCGAATTTACAGCTGCAGGTCAAAACCCTATACCCAAGCTGCTGCCAAAAATCGTCGAAGCGTTTTCAAAGCCTTGGCATGTACACCTACCTTGGTATCTCCTTCCCCACTTTCTCTTTCGTAATGACCCATCGCCATATGTTCAGGGTCCGTGAAGCGAATGCTATGGCTATACACCCAGCTGGTTGCTGTCTGCGTGTCAAACATGAACAGCATCAAGCCCGGGGCGAACCATAGCACATCAAGTCACAGTGCTGATGCACAAATCATTTTGAAGGGCCAGTGACCTAGTTTCACTGAACAATTCAACTCCTCACTCAAGTCACAATCACTTTGAAGGGCCAGTGATCTAGTTTCACTGAACAATTCAATTCCTCACTCCTCTCATGTCAGTTGCGGTGGTAATAACATGTAACAATGAGCAGGTATGCTTTAACTATTGTTGGTGGTTTCAACCTCAAAATATTTTTGTCAACCAACCGACCATTTCTAAATACATTGGGGAACATTAAAAAATCTGAATCGAACCACCAACCAGTAGTTGTCTAAGCATTGTTGCTTATCATCCCCAACTATTAACTACTATAATACTACTATAGACTAACAGTTGCAAGCTGGTTGGATTATAATTATCCCAACAATCAAGCCAACGACTCATACAAACTATAATCACTAGCCAGTAGTTGTTTACGCACTACTGTTGGCTATTATCCCCCAGCTATCAACCACTACAATCCCAAATGATCCCAGTGGATCATCGCACCCACCAGCTGGTCATCGCTGCTTGGAACCCCATCCAGCGCCTCCGATGTTAATCATGAACATCGCAGCACCCAAGACCTGGGCACCGCGCCACGGTGGGCCCGAGGTTCCCTTGGGAGGCTGCCCCCCCAACCGAGCCCAGGACATGCCCAGCCCGGTAGCAGGAGAACTTGATGCCACGGAACTGACGTTCCTGGCCGGGGACGTCCCGGTAGCAGGTGGTGGTTGACGTTCCTTGTCAGCAGACGACCTACTTGTTGGTTAGTGAGACTGATATATATATATATATATATATACATGCATAAATATACATATATACTTGGTTGGCGGATGAGATACTTGTTAGCTGTTACACTTGTATATTTAGTGAAATTGTGAATTTGTTTGTCAATATTTGGTAGATTCTTGGCTCTTGTTCGTTTGTTGGTCTGTTGCTGCGTTGGTTTGTTATGATAGTTTGTTTGTGTGCTTTTTGGCCCTTCCAGTGCATGTTGGCTGCATGCACCGCTTCTCATGTTGCATCAGAGTTCCACATACCAATCATCCGCTGCACCAAGGAAAACCAAAAGACACAGTCATCAGCCCCACTGTCCGGTTCAGAAACTCAGCATACCCCTGCAGAACATATCAAAATCAACTTTGCGTTAGCAAAAGTTGGGCCATCAAAAAACAATTGAGACATATGTCGGCTTCTTTTACCAAAGGTGTCATCACAAGTAGCGACAAGCAACACCCAGTACGGCACTTCAACGCACACACAGATCCGACGGTGAGTTTCGCTAGCGTATTTCTGGACCTGTTGGTTTACCAGGTCTATCTCGGGATCTTGCAACATCACGTGACCACTTGGGGCCGCAGTGAGTAACCCTCCAAGTCAGTGATGGTTTTCCTATTGACAGCAGCCATTTTGATCCATGGAGGGTGCCCCACCAGGAGGCTAACCTGCATAGCTGGTAGATCCATTGGTTCATGACCCCAAGTTAGAGAGCCATAGCCTATAGCTGGTGATTGACACCATCAGCCATGTATGGGGTTACTATGGGTTACTAATTTCATCACTGGATGTCCCATCATAAGTTGTGAATGATGAACATGTCTTGACGGTGATTAACTATCAATGTTCACCTTTAATGTCAATGAGTATCCACCATGATTTATCAGCAAAGTCCCTACAAGTGTGATTAGCATCACCATTAGCTATAAACCATTGAAACTAGTTTTCAGCTAATCACGCATTAACGATGGACTATTGACATCTATTGACTATAGGTCAAAACCCCTGTACCCTTGGTTCCACCATTCTTCACCATTGTTTTCCCTGCTGTTGTTCGTGATTATCCCCCATAAACCTGGTTGATAGACATTGACCCAGCTCGCCATAGCTGGTATATCCCCTATAGTTGCTAGTTGTTATCCCCTTGTACAGCTGGTATATCCCCCATAGTTTGCTGGTTTAGTGACCATTCCTATAGTTGCTAGTTAATATAGCTGGTATATCCCCTATATATAGCTGGTATAGCCCCATATATAGCTGGTATAGCCCCATGTTATAGTTGTTATGGCTGGTATATCCCCCATATATAGCCCCATATATGCTGCTTTAGTGACTTCCATCACCAGCGACTGGGCCCCCGTGGCATCGACTCCTCGCGTCCCGCAGCAGTGCAACGGCGCGGTCCTCGTGGTAGTCGAGAAGCTCAATCTGCTCCACGGTCCTGGCGCCACAGTCGTTGTTGGAGCCATGGGACCAACTTGCCACCCTGGGGTCCCTCATCAAAAGGTACCTCAGGACTTTGGAACATGAGGTACATTCAAAAGTTCCCCAAAGTTCTGAGGTATAAAAATGTTTCACCTGTTTCTCATCAAAATGTTTCACCTGTTCATCATCAAAAAAATCCGATCATTCTGAAACCTTCCAAATACTTCCAAGTATTTGGAAGTAGATTGGAAGTATACGGAAGTACATGGTAGAAGCGGTGAGGTTTCCCATGAGGTACCCTCTCCCTAGAGAAGATCATGGTAATTTTTCGATAAACTAGTGGTTAAATAGTGCTTCGCAATGCTTAATAGTGCTCAATAATGGTAATAACAAGCAATCACTAAATGATTGACCAAGATGGATTAAGCAACAGAACAGTGGTTAAATCATTGGCTGAGAACATGAAGTTGAACATAAAGTGAAATGGAGATCCAATTCCAGTGACCAACCTTGATGTGACCAACGATTGCTTAACCAGCAGGACCGGCAGTGGTGATTATCCAACGTTGTTGATTACTGTATAATGTAGTGGCCAGTCACGGTCTTTAATGTTGGTGATCGACCAACAGTGGTTTGTCAAATTGAACAGTGGTTTGTCATTATAAAGTATAACTGTATAATTGTAACTGTTAAATCAACAAACAGCATATAACCATAGATATCAAGCTGTGGTCAGTGTTGGTTGCTGTTGGTGATTGGACACACATCATTTCTTAACTTTCCAGGTTGACCAAGAAACACTTGCTTTGTCTATTCACCGTAGGAGATGCACTGTAGGAAATGTACCCCCAATAACCAAGCCAATGGGGAGCTCTGCCATCGCAGGCTTGTCACGAGTTCACATGGAGCGGGGTCACAACAGCTGACTTGCAGATCATGCAGGTGGGGAAATGAATGCCAAACCTAATATGGTGGTTTCTCAATATAGGGAACTCCCCAAAATGGCCGGTTTATTACTAAAAGCAATTAAATAAGGATGATTTAGAGATACCAATATTTTGAGAAACCCCCATATTAGATACTCTTATGATATTAGTAAACAAGGCAATTGAAGTGGAACCCTCACCATGTTGAACAACATGAACAACAACCACATGGTGAGCTACAACCGGTTGACCTGCTTGCAGCATGCAGTCTGAGTCTGCAAGTTGATCCCAACTGTCTATGAGTTCTCGCTCCAGTCCCTTGACTGGGTTGACCGCAACCACCGCAGCCACAACAACAGCGGTTGGGATTCTTAGAGTTGTGCACCGGTCGTTCTGAAGGGTGGCCAAATGGTAGATGATCAACCATCGTGAAAGCAATCGCCCAAGAAACAAGTTTATTTGTCGTGATTTACTTGTCAACTTCTGATTTTTAGCTGTTGGAATTTCCATCTCACAGGGTTAACCAGCTCGACTGTAGCTGTCAGGTTTGCTTAAAGTTGCGATGTGCCGAAGGAGTATGAGGAGTGCCACCAATGTACAAATTAAATATTTCTGGGCAAAGTTGCTACAAGCAAAAGGTTAAGACACTGTCCAATAGTGGTTGTCTTCACAGTCCATGAGAAGTCAGTGAATGCTACTGTAACGATAGGGTGTAGTGAACAAACATGTCTGGGAATAGGCAATAAAAGCCAACTAACAACAAGCAGTTGTTCATGAAACAGTGGTCCCTCCAATCGTTCATGGATCTGTCTTTAGGTTCCATGTTAGTTTCTCTTGGGGTGTGAGATCGCCAAACATCAAACATCAGTTTTCTCAGCATGTGTCAAGCATGTTCGGCGTAATAGTGGTGATGACAAGACCAGGAGTGTCAAGAACCGCGGTCGATCTGTCAAGAATCTCGATTGATTGCTGATCATCAATGATACTATTGTAATCATAGCCTATCACGATCATAGTAGATAATATGTTCCACCACAGGGGTCAATCATTTTCATGGTCTGTCTGGTACATCTACATTGACAACCCTGGTATTTGATGGTCGCTGTACTTCCACCATTCAACTGGCCAGTTTGTTCGTCGTGTTGCCCCAAGAACCGGCCTGTTGATGTCTTCACTGCCAAAGATCTGGTCCTTGCACATGTGGCGGCATCAGTTTCATCATCATCATCATCATCATCATCATCATCATCATCATCATCATCATCATATGCATTTATATATTCATAGATGGTTCATTATCAGATCTGCGCTGCCTTTTTCACCATTGTGTTCATCATCATCGTAACATATTTTGAGTTATTCATCATCATTCACAGGCGCACATTAAATTCATAGTGATGCTCATCTTCATTACATTAGTCTTCATCACTAGTTCGATCATCGATTTCACAACCAGATTTTCGCTGCATCATTTTCTTGACCACAACATCAGGTTTCAGTTTGATTCACATGTTACGCGCAATCACTTGTTCCGAACAGTGGACACGGCCGTCTTTTTCAAAAATCCAAGAATTTGACCATCTATGTGGAGATTTTTCGCGTGTTGTCCAGATTGCCAGACGTGCTGGACAACAACTGCATTAAATATACGAGGTCATGCCACGCGATTAACAGCTCGACGGGGTGGTGCTGACTTCTCCGTTGATCATAATCCTTTGGTTGTTACATGATTCATCCGCTATGCATTTTCAGCGAGAGGACGGATCATGAATCATAAGCCATCTTTGCTATTGATTAGAGAAACGCTAACCTTCATTGATCATGCCAAGACCTTGGAAATAGCTCGAAGAACACATGTTTCAAGCCACAACTGGAGAGATGTTGAGGATACTACAAACCGTCAATGATGGCAAACAATGGCTCATCATAGGGGATCCTATCCAACAATAACAATCATTGATAATTCATCAAGTATGATTTTCCGGCACCAAGGACTACTGTAAAGATAAGGAGCACAAAGAACAATGAGCCGAATATTAATATGGATAAACAACTAGATTTTCATGACAAACATTCAGATCATTGTAGAATCAACCTGATCTGACCGACAACAATGGTACCACAAGTGTATTTTGTCGAAACGGCGGGGCGTGGAGAACAAATAACATCTAAAGGTTTGATAATGGATGATAGCGTCCAATCATGGGCAATCATGATCAATCATGGTAATAGTGATTTGATTGGTACAGTACAAATTAATACTGATTAACAATGGTTAATGCTGACTAAGGACGGTTAACAACAATGGTTGTTGATGGTGCTGTTTGCGATCACAAAAATGAGCTCCCTAAACTATGGTGCCCCTAGGACTAAGCATGATCAATTCTGACACAACCATAAAATGGTTCAATCATCATTAGCCTATCATACATCACCTCTTCTCGATTAACCCGTAGAAACAATAAGTGGTCACGTGAAATGGTTGAACCACCACTATATACTCATTCCGGGGGATTCCTTTCTGAGGATGACTGAGTCCTTTGGCAAAGCATCCACCAAGCGCGTTCTCAGCTAACCAGGTCCTCCGCAGCGATCTTGCTGACTCTGGCGTAGTCTTGCCATAACCTCGGGTCAGAGTCGAAGCAGGCGCGCCATGGCGACTCGCTGTTGAAGGTGCCAACGGGTTCATCATCATGAAGGTAACATCAACGACCAAAGATGATCCAAACCTTGGAGATAACCAATGACTTTGGAGGCACCCAAGGTTTGCAGGAAACACGCAAGTCATGTTCCAAGGTAGGGCTGCTCACCAGGTTGGAATGTTGATGAACTGGCGGAATTTTGGCGTCTGGAAGGCGGTACTACTCGCATCATTGGCCAATCTCACCAGTGACCATTTCTGCCTCTTTATTTCAGGCTTCTTGCAGGGTTGCTCGCGTGTGAACAAACAAATTGTTACGATCGTGAACGAGCGGCGAAGCTCTCTATTAAAACCAGTTGGCGGGTGTTTATTTTGTCAAGTCTAATTGCGTGACTGCCTTGGTGATTATTTACAGTACATCTTTCGACACAACCCCGAAGACTTTTGAAGCCGTTCTTGAACAAAAAACCATCAAAAAGGACGAGGGTAAGGTCCAACCTTGTTTGACCATCAGCGTGTCAGCGTGACATCTTGGCAGCCACCATGTTCATGCCAAACCGAGAACATACCAATCATGTGTAGCTCAAAATGGTTCATGATGGTGAATCATGGTCAACAATGGTTGCTACTAACTGGGCTACAGTTGGTTATCACTACGACCAGCAATGCAGAAACCCATATACTGCAAATACATGGGTTGATATATGATTGTATTATATAATCATCATCATATTGCTGAGTCTCAAAGCCCTGCGCCCTTGGTGAACATACCAAACATGAGAGGAATTGTAACCATTGTTGAGATGTGGTTCACCAAGCATTCTTTTGGATGGTTGGCTATGACTTGTGACCCATCTGGTGGTTTTTCAAGCCATCCGGTTTCGCCAATAATCCAAGTCATTATATAATAAGTCATATACAGTAATAAACCCATCATAATTTTGGGTTTTCCAATGACTCAAGAAACCACCATGACTACAAAAAATGTTGTGGGTGATTATCCCCCATTATCCACCATTCTTAGTCATTATTAACCATAGTTGTCCACTGTCCCTGGCTAACCATAGAAACTTGGTGGCTTATAGATCCCTTGCTAAAAATATATTTTTAGTGGTTATATGGTAAATCAATCATATCCCAAAAACACTAAAAACCTAAGAATTCGTGGGTATAAGCCATCCAGGAAACACCCTCACAGCTATCAAGACCTCTATCCCAGGTGTCCAGGGCCCCGGACATCTTGCAGATGGGTCGTGTTGGGTGAGTCATGAAGACCTTTCCCTTAAACTCCGTGCGGTTCACGAAGTACCTGTGGCGCGAACTTCTCAGTAGAGTCCTGTGCTTTGTCAAAGTGGGAAGCCCAATGGTTTCTCAATGAATTCAAATAATCTATGGAGAAACCATTGGAAAATCACTAGTAAATGAATGGGAAGAAACCATGCAGGAATAATAGGTTCTCTCTGGTTTCTTGAGAAACTCAATAGACCACTGACTAGTAGTTATAATGGGTTTCCTAATGTTTCTTAAGCCATTGATCATCCAAGGAACTCAGAAGCCATGGATCATGGTTATTTATCACCAGAAGTGATCATCCAAACTACTAGTTTTGGATACAAATGTTTCGTTTCTTAAGCCAGCAGAGAAGCCCCCAAGATATGGTTGGAGTTTACTTCTATAAAGATAATGCTGAATTTGCAGAATGGTGATAACTGGCTTGAGACAGCACCTGCATGACGGATCGCACGGAGGACTTCTGCAGCGGACCAAATGTGAGCTGAAGACCGTTTTGTTGATTGGAAAACCGACCTTCAGTGACTGGAGGAGCAATGCTTTCTGGTGGCACCAGTGGTCCCCAAGTGCCTCCGCAGTACTACCTGTCACTGCCAACGTTTGCTACTCCAAAATGACCAACTCACTGTTCACCCGCACCCGTATTGCTGCTTTCTTGGTTGCATGTCTGGTTGGCTGGTTGGTTGGTGTGGCTATCAATGATAGGTTAGTTGTAGTGATTGTCCTGGTCCTTAATTAGCAGTGGATTTTCAACAAATCACCAAGGAACAAAAACACACAAAGGGGCCAAACGGTAAAGCCAATTCAGAAAACACCTTAGCAGGATACTGTTTGATCACATCACATCTGCAAAAAACTGTCCTTTTATCAAAACAACCTTTTTCAATTCTGGGTAGTCAAAAAATAGTTCAACCACCATTCAACCATTTCTGCTGTTCCTTGTCATTAAGCCAAAGATCGTTGCTTGGCTAGGCAGAATCATCCCTATTCACAGTATGGCTACACTTGGGGTGTGACCCAAAAATATATGAATACTACATCTAAATTGTCTATGTAAATGGGACCGCATATAAATGCGATTGAATTCATGTATATATAATAAGTATATATAATAAGTATATATATATATGTATGTATGTATATTACTGTGTTAACGCAATACCTTAACCTAACTATTGTGTATACCCTCTAGCACAATAGCCAGCTTATCACTCGGCAATTCCTTAACCAGCTGACGACGCGCACGGGACGGCTCCGCTATGATCCAAGTGGAAGTGGGTCACTAAAAGCAGATCCACCTGATCAGTCGTCGAAACGGTGAACGGTGATGTCATGTGTCAGGGGTCTTGGTTAACATTGATGCTTGAGAATCATGTACTGTCCACATACTTTATATATATATATATATATAAACACAAATATGTATATATATATATCATAAAACATATACACAAACATTGTATATTGTGTGCACTTGGTAGATTTCGCCAGATGTTGATTCAGTGTGGCAAATCAATCACTGTTCACCGACATTAACAATGGGGTCACCATGATTCGCGTCATCAATCCCTGGGGCAAAGATATCACCTGACTTCACCATGGTTCCAAAACACCACGATATACCCCGCCGATACACCCATGAAGCCGCGCTGCGCTTCGGGACCGGCATGATCAAAAGGGTGGGTACATCAATGCTCCTGAAGTATTGCCACATCGGTGGGTTCATGGACACTATATGCACAGTAGATATGCATGTCCATAATCATTCACGTACAACACTTGTTGATGTGGAACAATGCCAGGTCATACTGACTTGGCAGCTGGACGTACCCATAGAGACCACAAACATGTTTGCTTTGCATGCCAACCAACACCAAAAAAGTAACTTGAAGTTCGCACCCAAACAATAAACATGCCCCATGATATCACCTGACTGCAAGAAGAACATGATGCAACAAATCGGCGCAAGTAATATCAACCAACTGCTCTGACACCAAACCCGTGCTACACCAATTGCCATCTTCCAATTATGCATGCCATGGCGATCTAGATTGGGGTCCAGAAGGTTCAGCCCAGAGGGTTGCATCAAGAATCCCCCCACAACCGCCACAATTGGCACCAGCAACAACAATAGCCACAGTTGATGATCAATCTTCAACCATTGATCATTACTTAGCCAGTGATGGTCATTGCTAGAACCCGTGATGGTCATTATGACATGTCCTGACCGCTAGCTACCAACATTTCATGCGCTACGGCAG
The DNA here is from genome assembly GCA_009767595.1 of Symbiodinium kawagutii. Lineage (NCBI taxonomy): Eukaryota > Dinophyceae > Suessiales > Symbiodiniaceae > Symbiodinium > Symbiodinium kawagutii. Next base: position 309,900 of record VSDK01021695.1, read on the forward strand.
AGATGAATTAACATAGTCATGGGCCGGCAGACCGCGGTTTCCGGGGCCCCCGACCTCCGCTGGATTGATGTGATCGAAGTAGGGCAAGCAGCTCATGCCACTGTGCGCTGGATGCACGCCGCAGTCGAACATCACTACCTGGCAAAAATAAAACTCTCAGCTCCAACAGAAGGTGAGATCTGCTATTGATCGATTCCCATGTGGTGGTTAAATGATGATGGTTCGATGATGGTTGAATGATGGCTCAACGATGGTAACTTTTGGTTTATAATCAGGTTTAACAATGGGTAATGATGGCCAATAGCAACAACAAAAAAAGGGAATATATTCCCTTTCTCAACTCGTTCAACATCCAGGCAGGGCCAGTTTCGGGTCATTGTGTGACCCGTTGGTTGCAGACTCCCATAGGAGGTCCCCTCGGGCTGCTGTTTTGTCCACGATGTGGAAGGTTGGGGGGGGTACTCCTCCTGAGATCTTTGCAGCACCTCATGAGCAGTGCCGTCTTCATCACGACAGGTGCTTGAAGCTTCCTCAAATCTCTGCACCGTCTCCTCATAAATCAAGTTCGATTCCCAACCAGACTTGTCTGCAGGACACTCCTTCCTGAGCTTTTTGCCACAAAGCAAAGCCATCCCGGATTTGGGATAGAGCAGGGTTCTGACTCACAGCCATACGTATGCCTCCATGCACTACCACTACAAAGTGATGCCCAACCCCTTCAATTGTAAGTTACAACCACACTTAAAGAACTTGATGGCCTCACTTTGTAATTATCAATGGCAGTTTTTTCTTGCTCATTCATCAAGATCGGTGACAAACACTGCTGAATGTTGTTGATCAGCAGTTCATTGATCACTTTATGTTGCTTGTTCGCTGAATTCGCAAATAATCATTCTGATTCTACTTGTTAATAGTCATATTGTGTCATTAACCATGCCAAACTTTGGTAATAAGTATCGGTAACTATGATATTAGCAAATAGCACTATCCCATTCCAGCATTCTGCAGATTGGTTTCATTCGGGTTTGTCCAGAATGCCTATAAAGCTGGTTGGTTACCCTATTGATAACCATATGTTCATCATTCACCATTAGTCAATCACGAACTACGAGTCAATCATGAACCAGTCAATCATCAACCATTTAAGTCCACCATTCTCAACCATTCTCGCGCTGATTCCTTCCATATCTTCACGAAAGTCTTGCTACCATATGGGTGTCTCTCAAGTCATAGGGAACCCCCCCAAATCATCTAATATTAACCATTTATAGTAATTATCCATCCATTTTTCGGGGTTCCCTATGGCTTGAGAAACCACTATTCACCCCAGTTTTACCAACTATTCACCATAGAATCAACCACTAGAATTGGATTACCCACTATTAGCCATAGAAAATCCCATCATTAACCATATGGCTGTGGGTCAAAACCCTGTACCCCTGGTTCCCCATCATTAACCATTAGTTTCCTTATAGTTTGTTGGCTATTAACCACCATTATTGATGATTAATATTGACCCACAGCCATATTCTAAGAAAGCCTCATATCGTGCTTGGTCGCCCACCGCGGTGGCCTCGCTCCACCCCCAAGGGCCCACCTTCCCTCGGAAGCGTACGATGCAACAGGATCGACCCACCTGAAGCGAGCCAGCCAGACGTGTCGGTCACAACGGTTGACCACGGTTGAGTTGGTGGTGACCATGGCGGTGGTGACCGTGGTTAATGGTTGGTTAGTGGTTGACCATGGTGGCTGACCATGATGAAATAATGGCTATATACATGATGAAATAGTGGCTATATGATTGTGGTTGACCATCCTTGGTCAAACCATGGCTACACATGTAAATATGATCGTTTCAATGATGATGCTTAATTGATCTCAATGAAATGTGGTCAATTTATGTCAATCTTGGCTGATGGTCTATCATGGTGGTCATGTTTCAAAGTACCGCACCGGTGGGGTCCTGGACATCAACATCATTAATCTACTCAACTAGCCGAATTCGTACAAGCTACGGTGTGATTATGATTAGCGGGACCTGCATGACGAAATGACAAGCATGACTCGAATCACCATGATTCATGATACTGGATGATAATGCTTCATTCTTAGTGACAATCATTATCATCCATGATTATCCATCGCGATCCATTATCATCCACTATCACTACTATCATGTACCCCAGATGCTCCATGTATGGTATATATGCCTACATTTGGGTTATATCCTAGGTAAATGTAGCTAAATATACCATGCATGGAACATCTGGGTACTATCATCCCTTATCATCCCCGTTACATTTACATGGCTATTGGATGATCGGCCCAGATGAGCCATGCATCCCTGGATCTGCGCTCAGCTGCCATGGCTCGCTCTGCAACCTCGAATGTTGTGCGGTGATGACACACCGCCCCAGCGGCACATCCCCGTAGTTGTTTGACCATTGTTGGGTAATCATCCCATATCATTCAATTTCTCACAATACCTTGGTATGATTATGGTGAAACCATAACTGGGTTATAATTGCTGGGTATCATTGCTGGGTATAACCTTTATCATCCCATATGGGTGTTTCTCAAGCCACAGGGGTACCCCCGAATCATCCAGCTTAATAGTCATTTATAGTAATCAACCAACCATTTTTTGGGGTACCCTATGGCTTGAGAAACACACATATCATTCAATGCTGGTTTCTCACAATACCTGCCCCCAAATCAACAAGATGAAGCATTTATAATTAATAGACCAACCATGACCTTGGGCTTCACAGCTGAACTAGCCATAACTGAACCAGTGCGCAACGGTGGGGATCGTGGCGGTTCCCCACCGACCTCTGCACCAGCCCCCAAGGGTGTGATCTCCAGGACATCTCCATCGACCTGACGGTCCGGTGCTGCCGGTGCGACAAGTCTAGGCGTCGGCCACCCATGACATGGGGATGATTATATGGCTGGGGGTCAAGCAGTTAACCAAACCAACAATAGGGGATGATCACCAACAATATCCACTAATGTTGGTTTCTGATTAGTGTAACCTTTCTGATTAGTATGCCTACCTGTTGGTTTCATGCCTATTTTCATTACTTTAGGGGGGGTTACACTAATCAGAAACCAACATTATAGGGGATCAGAAGCAACAATGGTTCGTTAATACTTAATCAATGGTTAATCAAATAAGCAAGTCATTTATTGATGGTTGATTATAGGGGATGATCATTTCTTATAGTCAACCATTACCGGAAAATAAGCAGCAACCAGAGGGGATAGTTGATGATAAACATGGTGCTTAGACAGAGGTTGTTCAATGATTTCACACGCTTGAGATTTCCATGGTCATGTCCCAGCATTGAGATTTCCCTGGGATGCCCTGAGGCGCAATGGAAGCCTTGTTCCCACTCCTGTTCCTTCCCTTGCCGGCAACCTGAACCAACTGACTTACCTACCTACAACCCACCTACCTACTGCCAACCAGAGACACCCGCCTCAATACGCCGTGTGGTGCCAGCCACACCCGCAGTGATGGCTGGGACACTCATGGCGCAAAAGCGGTGGCTCAGGTCAACCAATGGCTGGCTATAGCTATACTGCTGGTGAAGCATCAAGATGATACAGCCCAGCTGAAATGGCAATAGTTAAGATGTTCGCTAACTATACTTGCCTAGAATCATTGTCAGTGATCGAACTGCTTCGACCATTCAAAAACCAAGAACTTTGATTAGGTCTTTTTGTATCCTGATCGTTGCACAATAGGGTTCGAATATGGGTTGCCCAAGTGGGGGATAATCATTGCTCATCCATGATGTTTCTGGTGGTTGATGATAAACTCCTAAACATTGCCACTATCCTGCACTTTCTCGAACTTCGTCTTGGTTTTCAAGGAAGGTTCATGTTGGTTGTGAACTATTCCTCTGACCACTAGTGACTAATAACAATCATCAGCCATGACTCAACATGATCAGTCACTCCATACCATGATCGCCAAGTTGTATTGGCAGAATCTGGGCCCCATGAGCTCTAGCCCCAGCTTGGTCCTCAGCTGCAAAAGAAGAGTTGTCATTAGCACAGTCTCAAAATGCAGTGAGATCATGTGGGGATTCAGCCCACAAGAATGATTGCACGCACGTGTAATCATATATTTGATTATATTGATGTGAATACAGTATCACAATATGTTAGTCATGTATGCATCTACACACATGTATGGGTTATTTCATTTCTGCATCGTTGCAGCAAGGTGGTTCGTTCCTGCCAGCACATTTTTCGGGTACAATGAACCACCATGGGGAACCAACAACGGGGGATCCAACCAACAATGCACAGGTTGCAGGGTCACACTGGCGGGTCCCAATGTGTTTGGATGATCAAATGCATAGGTGCAATGACTGAGTCTGCATACTGGACGTTAGAATGGCTGGTTAATAATGGCTAATAATGGTTCATAATGATTGTCAATGGTTGATAATGGTTAATATAATGATCTTCATGGCCGAAAATGATTATTACTGGTTGGTGGGTGAACCATTGGGTAGTACCAGGGAAAATAAATGTTTGAAACAGCCAACCAGTAGATGTATACATATATATATATATATATAGATGTATACAATATACAAATAATCATTTATATAGTGCATGTCTACATGTCTGAACATGTAGAACACTAGTATACAAATGAACCCATGTGCAAAATTATGCATTTCTGAATGAAGTTGTGTGCCTACGTAGAGATTTTTCTTGCATGTGCACAAAACCCCCATATTAATTCCGACTTATACATAGAATTGGAATATGTATGCAAAAGTATGCAGTACCAAGCATTCTTGAAAATGTGATCAATCAAGATCCAAAGAAACAGTGTTCGGTTCATTTTTTGCAGTGTTCGTCTGGGTACCCGGCTTTGACCCGCGAACATCTGCATATCTATATCTTTAAATAAATCTCATCATATCATATCATATCATATCATATATATATATACCTATATATGATCACAATCTACATGTATACAAAACATATGACATATCTTCAAATGCATGCATTGCAGTATATGCTTTGGCGAAAGGGGAACAGGTCCCCACTGGATAGTGGGAAAAGGAACTATCATGTGAGATCCACACCAAAGTAAACCCTTCTGGTTGGTGGTTTCAACCCCTAGTAAATGATAGGGAAAATAGAGCATGTTTAAAACCACCAAGCAGCTTTCTACTTGATTGTAAACCACTGGCAACTCATGGTAAACAATTGGGGGTTCATTATCAAGAAGCATCCGCTATTCATGACAATTTCCGTCGTACAAGGCATCCGTTGGGTCCAATGGTTGAGCTGATTGCTTAAATCTGGATCATTCCTCAACCATTCACTCAACCAACATGGTTTCACTCCTGGTTTGAAAGCCCATTAATGGACTTGTTAAGCGACCACATGCAGGTCTCGGGGCAGCTTTTTGCCCATTTCTTTCAGCCCTGTCTCGTCTTCCCGCGAAGTCTCCGTCGCGTAAAATTACCGAATTCGCCAGTCGTGGCTCGAGAGTCGCCAAAGGGTTGACACAGGGAGCATGGTGAATCACGACGGTTGCTTAGTCATTTTCAACCAGATAAGAATCCCTTGCTCCCTTGGGTAAGATGGGCTGATCCATGCTAATCCATCAACTCATGCTTGCCATTGGCATTTCAAAAGAGAAGACTCACGCTTGTTGATCAAAACATCTAAACTATGAGTGAATTTAGCATGGTAGTGGTGAACAATCATTGGTTGTTGAGACTCACCGTGTTAATACGGCTAACCAGTAATGAAAGAATTGCTATTCACATCTTTACTTTTTTCAACGACTAAAAAGCAAAATAGAAATCACGGCGTATAGTCACGTCATGGTCGGCTAGAAAGCCAGGCCCCCCAAACAATTGAATTCATGATCAGTTTCCTAAAACAAATGCTGATGTCGGGGGAACCCCCACCATGGCTTCCATGGCGCCCTCCGCAACATTCCACAGAAGTTCACCATGCAACCCCCACTTGAGGTCCCCGACCTCGGCACAGGGTGCTGCCATAATGCCAGGTGTCAGCATACTCAGCTCCCAAAGCTCAGTCCACATTTCAGCTACTCCATGGTGCTCTTATAAGGCTATGGGTCAATATTAACCATCAAGTTTATGGCTTATGATGACCAACCAATAATAAGGGAACCAATAGTTAATGATAGGGGAACCAGGGGTACGGGGTTTTGACCCACAGCCATATTTACCTTTATGATTGTTGTACGGTACAGCCAGCCATACATTTTTGTCATTGTTGTAAATCCTGGCATCTACTAATATGGTTTCAAGACAACCCCAAACATGGGGAGGAGCCCTGTTTTGGGGAACCACCATATAGAGCATCTGGGTACATATCACCCAAGCCGTGGATATTGATCATAATTCAGCATGCAGAAACCGCCATGGCGGAACCACTGCTGATAAACACGGTCCAAACAATTTCGGTGATTGCCTGCAGCGTCAATGGTGGGCATAACCAACGATTGACCAAGCACAGATTCTGAACAATGTGGGTATATCCTTGAGCAATTATAGGGGATGAAACCAGCCACAAATGTGGGTTAAAACCAACAGGTTTATGAGGAAATAACCAATCAATTGTTGGAAAAAAACATGCTATTTCAGCAAATGATTGAACATCTGACCTCATAAAACATGATAACCAACCCCTTTAGACTCCAATCATTTCTTCACTACGGTGCGACACCTGTCGCTTTTTGCTCAGCTCTGGCCAGGTACAGCGTTGGGATTGGCGCTTCTCTGGACGTTGTGTCACTCGTTGCATTGGGTTAGAACCCTTCTGGTAGCTCCTCCTCACAAGCAACAGCCAGCTTTTTGGTGGTGCTAATTCTAATGAGAGATCGGCGGCAAATGATCCTCAATGAAGTATACTGTAGTCGTATCATGATTTGAAAGCTTAATGGATCATATTGCCAAGTGAAAGAAAAAACTACGCATGCGATCAGAATGCGACCAATCAACTCAATGCATCTGGCCAATCTCCAGTTTTTCCGAAGGCATCGCATCGCCATCGCCGTACCTACAAATTCCTTCTCTTGCATGACAAATTCAGCTCAGAATTTCAACCTGCAACCAGTGGCCGCCCAGCAGTTTTCCAACTGGCGAATGTGTGTCAAAGACCTGGTGATGCTCTTCGGTGTCCGTCTGTGGCATAGAACATTTACATGGTGTGGCTTCATGATGCCAGTCACGAATGGTAGATATCCCCTGTCAAGGAGGTCCCTGGAAAAGATAAATTTGTGAACCACAAAATTCAAGTAGCCTTTGGAGATTAGAGTATGGCATGCATGTGGTGGTGGACTTTTTTGGATACGCCATGTAAGAATGTCCCAAAAATCCATCACAGTCGTCAATTGTCAGTCAAGCATGATACTGGTTAATCAACAGCCAACAATTTTGATTCCACAGCAGTTGTCCCTCATGGCTACGAACATTCCTGCACAGATTTATCCGCATAGGGTGCAACAAATACGGTTTTCCCCGTCATCCAACGGGCGTACCCATCAACTAGACCCAATTTTCCGAATCAATTTGGGTCTAGTCTAGTTGTCAATAAACCAGCAGTCTGTAGTTAACCCCTGACTAAATAGGGGTTAACAACCAGCAGTCAAATAAAGTTCTGGGATCATTTGGGCTTACTGCTGCTTGTTAACACTGTGGGTCCAGGGCACCACTGGCTGAGTCTGGCTACTATCGTAGGGATGTTGGTACCCATCTTCCAGGTTAGTGGCCACGCATCCCTCGGGCTTCACCATAGGGCCATTTGGCTATGGGTCAATATTGATCAACCAATGTCATGGTGGATAATAACCAAGAAACTCTTGGGAAAACAGCCTGGTTAATGATTCGGGGAATCAAGGGGACTAAGGGTTTTGACCCACAGCCATTTCTACCATTTGCCTGGTAGTTACCCTGGTTATGAGCCAACGACTCTAGCTGGTGACACGGGGCCCATCAACATCCATCACCTCCCCAGATTCGCTGCTCACCTCTCCAATGCCCTGAAGAGATTGGCATGTCACACGGCAGCGTTCCACCTGGAAGAAGGCTTGCTGCGACCAGTGGGTGGCACCTAAATCGTTGATAACCAATATTTAACCAAGACGCTTGGATCAAAAACAGCTTCAAGAAGCGAATCTGTAGGAATGGTTTTCACGTGTATTGTAGAACAGTTTTGAAATAACCTATAAGTGGATTAATTTATCTAAATATTTGTTTGACTCAACAATCTGTAAGGAAAAACACATTTGGATTGCTGGGTTGCTCATCCTATCCACCTGCACATGTGGTATTGCTTCAATTCCACATCTGGACTAGCCCAAGTCTGGTACTACCCGTCATTATCTTCGATGTTGGTCAGTTGTACTTTCGTGCGAATCGCTTCATTCTCGTCTGGTTGGTGTGATACTCAGGATGTACACACATGAATATCTTATGTGTGTGCATTTATTTGCGCATTGTTTTATCTAAATATCTGTGTGCATTGATTTCCAGAATGATTTCTCTAAATCCAAATATATGTCCAGATAAATATACAAGTATACAATATATCAAATACATGTATAAAGATATATCATGTTGTAAACATATATATATAATAAACTTATATAAACATTTGAATGAATATATATATATATATTATTTCAATATATTTATAATATATATATATATAATAAACTTACATATCAATGGTATACATCCCTGGATATTTGCATCCTCCCACGATGGGGACCGCCTCCTTCAACAAGATCTGCATCCGGAAAAGGAGTTGGAGGTCCATAACCTCCCGAAGATGGAATCCAACGTTGAGAAAACATGTGACGGTGAATCCGATAAGGTGATAACTGATTCAAGAAACTAAGGTGATAGCTGACTGATTAATAGGTGATTAATAGTGATCAATAGTGATTAATAACTAAGGTGATAGCTGATTAATAGATAATTAACTATCAATGATAACTGGGTCAAGAAACTAAGGTGATAGCCGATTGATAGCTGATTAATAGGTGATTAATAACTGCTTGAATAACTGATGAATAGCTGATTAATGGCTGAATTGTGCCCGACCAATGATAGTGATAGCTGACTAATAGGTGATGTGATAAGTGATAATTGATTCAAGAAACTAGGGTGATAGCTATTCATGAGGTGCATATGGCATACAGGCCGATAAATAGCCAAGAAACAAATGATTCAACAGGCTGATAATAGCTGATTGAGTAACTGATTGAATAGCTGATGACAGTCATGATCTGATAAGAAACTAATGATTGAAAGCTGATTGAATAACTGATTGAATAGCTGATAAGTGATAAGAAACTAATGATGACAGTCATGATCTGGTTGAATAGCTGATTCAACAGGCTGGTAAATGATTCAAGAAGCTAAGAACTGATTGATAACTGATCCTTGTAGGTAAATCAATGTAAATCAGCTGCTTGATACTGATGATGATATTCATGATGGCTGATGATACTTGATGACTGTTAGTCAGCTTTTTGGTTGTGAGATGATATCGGATAATAGCTGGCCATTTGCCATTGGCCCAATATGGTTTGATGAACTAGTTAGATTAGGCCAATTCATGCGGGACTATTTGCCTACCCAACCATCTCCAGCCGTAGCTTATATAGCGAAAGTATTGTGTTGGACGAATCGAGGAATTAGCACCTCCCAATCTTTCCAAGCGACCCACAACACCTGGAAAACCCATAGCAGTGTTTGTAGATGAAGCCACAATCAAACATGCTGATGGGGTGCTGTCCAATGTATACAAACTATCGGCACTTTACTGACAGGATCTGCGGGAAATCTAATCCAAAAGGATCCCATTTTTCGGGTTGCGTGGCCACATTTGGGTATGGGTCAATATTAACCAACCAACTAATGGGGGATTTCCACCAACAATAATAGGGAAAACAAGGGTTAACAGGGGGCAACTAGGGGTCCGGGGTTTTGACCCACTGCCATTTCTTGGAAACATGTGACATACGGAGATTAGCATTGCCAAAGAAAATGTCATTGAACATTTGACTGGTGCCCAGCCATTGAAAAGACCAAGTGTCATTCCTCCTGATTCGAAAACGGCCATGCGATTGCTTCAACCATGCGTTGCAACCAACCGTTTGTCACTGCTGGAAAGTCCTAGATTCACAAAAAGCATGTGGGGCGCCCTGAAGCGTACGGAAATATTGGGAATTGCTGTATGAATTAGGCCATGAGCTTTCCAGACGATCAAGAAATGGTAGAATCCCGTAGTCAAGACACGATCCAAAATGGCAAACCTAAAACAGCAACAACAAAAAAGGAGTGGAAGGTCGTTCGTTGCCTCCCAAAGATATGCCTGAAAATTAGACCATCATCCCCAGGTATGGTTGAAAACTCGCGAATTTGCCGGTTGGTGGTTGAACCACCCCTGAAAAAATATTAGCAACCAACCATTTGTTGATAACTACTGGGGAAACATACATGGGAATCATCACCAGCAAGCAGTTTGTCACATTTCCGAAACGGGCACATCGTCTCCGCCGTTCCAGCGGCTTTCTCAGCGCTGGTGATCAGCGAAGAACCAAGGGCTGTCTCGTGTCCACTTCTCAGATGCTTTGAAATCCGTAGCTTCTGTGGTTGATGACTCATGTTTGCTCCAACTTTTGAACAGCCAATATTGGTAATGATTTTTTGGTGGCTGGCATTTTATTTTGTTTTTTTCCCCCAACCGAGTGTTGAACTCCAAACGCAAAGTTCAAGAAACCAACTAGTGTGGTTATACCACTTCCCTGGTAATGATAGATGCCACCTAAAGCAACTGACTGTGGGGGCACCCATCAACACCAAAAAAGACATTCGCACTACCAGTTTGATGGACCTGCCATCACTGGATTCACTTCCAATTTTCATCCCATGAATCGGTGATTCAAAGGGATACTTGGGAGAAACTGCCATGCATACTGTGAGAGACATAATGCATAAACCTGTCAATCTATGTGTACTTTTATGCAAGCACACATATGATATATACACCTAAGTATATGCGAATATGAATACATATAAATATGGGATAAGATTGGCCTGTCTTTTGTTAAAGAATTGTGGTTGCTTATCGGGTGCACCACAGTAAAGATCAGAAAGGTCCCACGAGCTAATGGTAGAAGATGCAATTGAGCTGGGGAGCCATGCTTTTTTGATCGGCAAAGGAGTCAAATCAGTTGCATAGCTGGAGATGCTAAGGGGATGACACAAACAAGCAAACTCCCCCTGTACACCCAAAAGCACTGCGCTGTTGTGGAGAATTTTGTCGCCTGATCAGCTCGACCATCCTCAATAGGGGCAAGTGTAGCGTTGCTACTCCCTCGACTGGTAGTGTCTTTTTTTGGGGGGTACATCCCGACTGATTTTTGTTGCTCTATGTTTAGTGATTGTGATTTCTATTTCTCATTCAATCTGTTGCTGTAAATATTCAAGATTATACTACAGTTTCCTACTCCTACTGTTAGCAAATTTCGAGCGGGAAAACAATGATCTAAGCAACATACTTAATCCAAAAATTGCTTCAGTGAACTTCTGCCTTGGCAGCTGGTCTGAGTTTCCATGCAGCTGGTGATCAGCCCTTGTAGCGATCGAAAAATCCTACATGGCCAACCTGATCTGGTGCGGTGACCCGCCAACACGTGGCGCGCAGAGCCGATCTCGCGCTGCGTCTGCACCTGCCAACATCATGGGGCTCGGCTGCATGTTGATCAACGACCAGTGCGAATGGTAGGTCTGTGAGAACAACCACGCCATATTTCACCAGAGATCACGAGCGATTTATGCCTAACGTTCAAATGGTGATGGTGATGGTAGTCTCCACTTCATGAGATCCACTGGCTTCAAGCACCAAGGGTATCTAAGTCTTTTGCGGTGCGCCAATGGGATGCTGCGGGATCAGCTTCAATTTCTCTCGCGCAAGAGCCTGCAAAAGATTCACATTTGAGATTCAATTGAGGCATCGCGGATCTCGCGAGTATCCTATACAAGTTGCGACCAGCCTGTGGCTGATCACTGTGAGACTGGCAGAGCTAAAACCAAGTCTTCAAAGTCAGAACTAATTAGTTCAAAAATGCTCAAAGGAGTGAAACATGTTGCCATAGTAAATTCAAAACTTGTCAAACGGCCTGAGAAAAAACTATGCTTTACTCGAAACAATTAAGAGGCAAGCTGGCTGTACTCATCCCCTCGTACTGTGTCTGACGCATGACACATCTACAAGAATGGTGTCTGCGACCCGGAGCGTCATAGAAGAACAAGAAGAAACTTTGCATCACCAGGATGACTACGATAGTCAAGAACAACAGCAGCTGCGTTGTTGAGTAGTTCCTCAGTTGAAAGACCCTGGAGAGGACCCTGGGGACAAGGATATGTAATGATATTCTGAGGATGTGCTCCATGGCCGTGTCTTAGGAAAGTTGCCACGGGACTATCACACGGAAACAACCAGAAACAACCACAAGGCTCTTTGGCAACCAGGAACCTGACTCTGCGTTTCATTTTGGCGGCAGGGTTTCAATTGACCTGAGAATGTGGAAACAAAAACCAAGGTTAACCAAAGGAAACCTCAGAGAAAAAAACATGTTTGCGAGGAATTCCTTGTTTTCATATCGTGATTTCTAAAGGCCATTTGCATATATTTATATACCATACAACGGCGGAGGTACAGAAGAGTCGCGGCAAAGGTGCGATGGAGCAGCCCAACATGGAGCCAGTGGCAATGCAAAGGTGACTTTTCCCTGGGTGCAAATGGCCTGATGGTGACCTGATGGTAGATTGCATAGAGATCGCGCCCAGTGGGCCCTACTGTAGCACAAGATCTCCAAGGACGGTGCCGGTGCCCAGGACACAACATGGGCCCACATGGCATCAACATGGCCCAACCTGCAGGAAAATGTGCCCAAACGTACGGATTTCCTGCACCCAAATCCGCGGGTCAAGACGAGATTTGCAGATAGGGGACCTCTCTGCTCCTGATTTCTCACTTCGTTGGCAGTTTTTTATAGTTTTGGCTCAGTCGAACGGCTGGAGCCCCTAACAACATTTCAGACACTTTGATAGTACTGACATTGCAAGAGTTGAGGACGGATATGGATAGTTTGCATGAGCCATGGAAAACAAGCCTGTCCCATTTGTTCGCATTCCACCATGACGACCATATATCACATTATTTCACGGTGTCACAAGCTATACTGGTCCTAGCTGAACAATGGGTAGTATGTATCCTCCAGGATTGTCCGACAACTCACCTGAGCAACAGGAGCTACTTCTTGATGGTTCACGTGATGCTTCTTCAATGGCATGCTGTGCCATCACCTGGCTGTTGAGCTTCGCATCCCGAAACTCAAACGAACTGGCTCCAAATCGGTGCTGCCCAGAATCTGCGACAAACAAAACAACGAAGCCCAAATGAAGCTGCCCCAAATATAGTTGTATATGTAGGCTAAAGGGCAGCACAGAAGAGCAATCGCCAGCTGCAGTGGACCGTCACCGTAGGAGAGAACACAGTTGATCATGCGAAGGAGGATGGGGTATGACAAAGGAAAAGCTAGAAGGATACAGAGCAGCCATGCAACTATTTGAATCATCATGAATGAGCTCACCGACTGGAAACCATTTTCAGCAGCAGCGATCTCACAACTGCCGTTGTCACAACCCAGCATATTGACGGAGGAGTATAAGATCATAGGGAGGAATGCTATGAGAGCAAAGTGCCATTGCACCTTCAACTCATCGCCGATCTGCGATATCACCAGTGCCCGTAGATGACCCCGGACATAGCCATTGAAGCGGTCCAGAGGAACCGTTTCGAAATTGAATCTTTGAAGACAGACCTGCAGCACACATTGAGGAGATGTTCCTACCAATGCCAAAATTGCCAAACCAAATTCTTGAAAGAACTTTGGACAAACGGTTGCCTGAGGCTTGAGCAATGCTAAAGAAGTATACATGGTCTTGCATGTGGACCCGATAGAACAGGCATCAACCATGAAAGTCAAAGGACATGGGTGGCCCGGTCCCTGTTGACACACTGAAATTTGACAGCCAAGAAGTGGCATCCAAAAAAAAGTACACCCGAGTAGGCTCAAACGGGAAGGAAGAATCAAAGCAGCTTTTGAAAACTATGTGAGGGCATGCATTTCCAGAGATCTCGATTTGGAGGAAGCTGGATACCACTCTGAGTCACTACCAACTGGAAGCAAATGATGGGAGACAAAGTGATGGGGCCAAGAGCCCAACAAAATTACCGGAGGGACAAATCATGGAAGACTGATATGGGCCCAGTCTTCATACCTCACCGCACCCACGCTGGCAAACAAACCGTGATTGGGAGACAGATGATTCAAAGCTGAATGACTGGGAGATGATGCTCTCGACCCGAGGAAATGAGGCCAAGGTGACCTTTAATGCATGAAGAGAAGCCCAACAGTTCCTGTGGAACAAGGAGAAGTCCCACTCACTCAAGTCTCAGGCGACCCGCGTACATAAGACGTGTTTACACTGAATAGCAGCTTTGGATCGATCTGGGATTCTTTTCTGGTGCTTTTCGCAAAATGGAATACCCCCCAAATCACCCATTATATATAATATATGTACACATCTATTTGAAATATATGTACGCATCTATAAATATATATATAGATATATATATATTTTAAATAAATATAAATATATATATATATATTTTTTTTTTTGAGTGAATAGAAATACATATATATATATAAATAAATATATATATATATATATGTATATATATATGTAAATATATATGTATATATATATATATGTTCAAATAAACAAATAAATCAATAAATGTAAATATATATATATATATTTATTTAAAAACATATACATAAATAAAAATATATAAATACATTAATTAATCAATCATTTTGATCAACTAACCATTTTTAGGGCCACCCCATTTTGAGAAACCACCGCGTCGAGTTTCTTGCATGACAAACAAGCACCGCCTACCCCAGGAGCGCAAAAATGCTGAGAAACTGAAGGAGGACGCTGTGACGCACATGTTAGGAACTGCTCGTTTCCCCCTTGATCCGTTGCCAAGCTTGACAACTGGAAGTTGATCCATCCAAGCTCCGACTTATCAAATCCAGGAACCCATGGATTTCCAAACGAAAAACTACTACTGTACTCTCAATCAACTGAAGTTCATTCCAGTAAACGGTATTTTTGCTTAATGACATGTTTTAATTCATTAGTTCGTAGCATCTCCCGGGCAATTTGCACAGGGGAGCCGAGTCTAGAGACCAGATTTGTGTCTTCGCGGTTTGGATGGCAGGTATTTTGCTCATGTTGGTTGGTGGGGGGCCGCTTGTCGCTTTCGGACTTCGACACTGGCGTCCATGAGTTTCCATGGACCTGCAGAATTCTGTGCTGCTGGTGGATGCTGGTGGACGGCGAGTGGAACCTGGCACCACACTGCTATGGCTTGCTGGCGAACTGCACTGCTCTTGGCTTGCTGGTCTTGTTGGCATTGCTGTTGTGTGCGGTGGTTCTGCCTTTTAAACAATCTCCAGTAGCCCCAAACACCTTCGAGAAAAAAACGGCAGCCGGATGGCACCTCACCATCATCGACTGCAAACTGGTTCATGTCAGATGAAACAAAGGGGCTTTCCACTTTTGATTCGAACAATTCGGAGATCTGCTCCTCAATGGCTGTCCGATCTGAAGGCAATGCGCATTTTGCAGCTCTGACATCGAAAGCTGCCATCTGGTCGAGCAGCAGCTGGTGATTTCGAAGTTTCATCCGGAAAGAGAAGAAACTTGGGATGGAAACTGGCAAGTAGATGACGCCTGATAGCATCCAAATGATACAGTATGCGACAAACTTTGCAAGGACTGGGTAATGTCCAACAGGAGTTGGTTTCAACATGTCCAAGCATTCTTGCGCACTCCAGTTTGGGAAAACATGTTCCAAAATTTCGAAGAGACTTGCGCTGAAGAGGTCCAACACAATAGAGCACAACAGCCACGGAGCTAACCACAACGGCAGAATCTCCAGTTTGTTGGCATGACCATGACTGGCAAAGGTGGCCAGTTCCAAGCTGCACCAAAGTCGGTCCTTGGGTCCCAAATCGGCCAAGTCTTTAAAATTTCAAGTCCTTTCAAACAAAAAGACAGACAAAATTGACAAAATTCAAAGGTTAAGCAAACAAAACAGACACAATAAGATATTCAAAGGTTTAGCATGATTAAGCCATATTAAACTTTCTCGTCCTTACCAAAATGCCGGTCCAGTACTTTGTGGTTTCACTGGGGCCTGTGCTGCGGGGCAGTATATGATAGCTGGTAGCCCTGGCAGCTGGTGCGAAGGCGGCTGCATCTCCCCTGCGTTCTTCCCAGGAATCACGGACCCAAGGTTGTGACATCACGACTGTCCAAGAATTGAGGATCACCACCCGATGGTTGCCGCTTACCATGGAAGAATGGATGGCCAAGAAAATGTTTCGTCCCAATTAATCCAAAATTCTCCAAAAAAAAACAGATTAGCCCCATCTGCTCACCATCAACTATCCAAGATTCGAAGTATGTCTCGTCCCACAAAAGGAGCATGCTGGAAGAATGGGCCACAAAAATGGGCAACGATGCTATCTGCTCTGCCTTCAACTCCAGGTTAGTTTGATGCACGCAGATCTTGTCCAACCACAAGGACGGAGACCAGCACCCAGCAGAAAGCTCTTGGCCAAAGAAGAAAACCACAAAGAAGGTTGCCATTGGCAAGCACACGAGGCCAGGAAAAAGAAATGGGCTTGCTCCTAAACCACTCCATCCAAACGCCGCAATTAATATGCTCACTATCACAAACCACATGGCCAAGCAGCATTTTAGCGCCAATTCCAAATTGAAGTACCTCCAGTTGGTTGGGACATTCTGAATTTGATGCAACATCTGTCCTTAAAAAGAGCAAAAACCTGAAACAGCTGAAGTGTGTCGAGAGACAAGCAAAGTGCCAAGAATTTCGACCAGCGGCCAGCTTCCCATGAATGCGTAATGAACAGGTCTACATGACTTGTCTCTTTGGAGGCAGCATAGAGAGCGGAACCTGCCCCCTGCACCTGCAACGAAGTCACAAAGGGTTCCAAAAGGCCCTACCAGAAATCATACCAGATACTGGTACTGTTTATTTACACATGAACAGTGTCTGTGGGTCACCACAGGCACCAGAAACCCTACTAGCAGCGCCACAGCAAGTGAGCCCTGGCTATGCCTGCGGTTTTGGGGGTCGATGTCCCTTGAACCATAAGTTTCTGTTGGCAGTCGATGGCTTCAACCTCTTTGGTTGGCTGTGGCTGCACCTGGTACTGCTTTTGGAGGGTGCAGTTGGCACTTTTTCAAAATCCTCTTCTGCAGTATTGATTGCAATCCTGTCTGATTAGGATATGTTTCGCTGTGAAATGCGTGCTTGATGTTGGAACTAAGGGACAACTAAAAAAATATAGCGATAGCTTTGGAACAATGCATGAAATCCAGCATTCCAGCAAAAAAGTCTGGACTCTTCGCCTGTTCAATGGTCGGAAAGCGCACGTTGTACCCCCAGGCCGCAAAGAATAAAGCTGCAAGGCCGTCCTTGAAGATCACCCCGAAGCCTCTCAGGCAAGTTCAAAACTTTGATGGACGCAAATTTACAGCGGGGCTGTCCCAACCTCAGCCAGCTAGCAAAAACCGGCGACAACCGACCCATTTCCAGTGCTGAGGACCTTCAAATCATATCCGTTGTCCCAAACCTTGTGGTCCCACGAAGGTGGAACCACATCCCCCACCCATCACTCTGCTGCACGGCTCCTTTCAGCACTTGAATCGTTCCAGTGGAGCGGAAAAGTCGCTGACGGATCAGATCAGATCCGAAACGCAGGCGCTCCATTGACAGGCCGACCCCGTTGGCACAGCCTGTATTCAGTGATTAGCCCTGTAATTTATGTATCAACATATGTATCAGCTGAATAAATGCCTCATGTTGGAATGTACTAGGTCTCTATTAAGAATGATGGTTTTCTTGAAGATTCTGGGCATGCCCTGATTCAGGCCGAACTGTCCTCTGCTAGCTTGTGCGGGAGAACTGTGGCAACTCGTGGTATGCAGATTGACCCTTTCTTGTGTAAGGTACCAGTTGGGATGGAAACTGGGAAGTTTCAAGTCGCTTCTTAATGACGTACCGGTCAAGTTGCCTTGAACAACTTGAACCAAAGGCACGGGTGGAATCTGGTCATAGGCAAGCACCTTAATCACCTTCAAAAGGTGGACATAGCTTGGACAGCTCTTGTTCCAAGTTGAGATCCGATAAAACAAACGGAAAGAGCAGACTTGGTGGTGAGAGAAGTGAGGCTGATAAATTGGATAGCCGAATTAATTTGGCAATGCCCACATGAAAGCAAGTGCAAAGGACATACGTATTGAACAGGTCATGTGTTGAGATGTAGTCTGATTCAGGAGACCGAAAGAGAAGACTTGCTGCATGTCTATTCTCAAGTGTGCTCCCGAATGATGTCAATTGATGTCAAATGCATCGTGGCGTTGTTCAAGTCTAATCAACTTGTGTTCTGAGTTCTGACATTTACTCTGTCCGGGCCTAGCGGCACACTGCAGGATTGTTGTGGAGCATGGTGACAAATGGGTCTTTCGAATATTGCCCGATCCACTGAGAACTTGGTAGAAATTATTGACATGCAATAAATGCATTGTGACATTGACACCGTGACATCTATTTTGACATACGTGTGGCATATGAATTGAAGCAGCTGGTTGCCTTGGATCTTGCAGTAAGCGATACAGTGGGCGACATCACGCGACAATCTACTCGACAACACAACTGCGGGTGGGCAATTCTGCTGGCAGCACATGTGGTTTGATCGCAACCGCTGGCCTCATGGTCATCGCATGTAGCAGTACACCCATCACAACTGGTCAGCAGCAAAGGTCACACGTTTGGGATTGTAAAAAAATACAATACACCAACCATTGCAATTGTACATCATTGACCCCTCACTAATCCCTATAAGCATCACCTAACCCTCATTAACCCTCAACTAAGCCCTCATTGACAGACCCCCCATCAACCCTCACTAATCCTCATCAAAGTCCGTCAAAGTCCGTCACTACCCCTCATTAACCCCTCATTAACCCTCATTAACCCTCATTAATCCTCACTAATCCTCATGAATCCTCACGAATTCTCATGAATCCTCACGAATTCTCAATTAATCCTCAATGAATCCTCACTAATCCTCAATTAATCCTCACTAATCCTCAATGAATCCTCATCACCCATCAGTTCCCCACCATCCTACCGCACCACCCATCACCCCCGCCTCAGCCGGCTGGAGCAGATGTAGAAACGACGCCAGGCTCCTGGAGCGGTGCCCTGGAAGGGAGACCAGAACATCATAGGCTCTAGGCATAGGTATATTATGCTATAGCCTATAGTCAATAAGTTATAGTCAATAAGTTATAGTCAATTAGTTATTTAAATACCTATGATGAATAAATATATGCTATGACTATAATTATTCATAGTAGCAATTAACTAACTATAATAATTATCATATACCTAAGTTGTTATAACTATAATAGTTATTTGACTATAATTATATATTTACTGATTATACTTATTTGAATAGGTTATAATTATTAATAGGCTATGACTATTATTATTAAGAGGCTATAGTTATAGACGATGCCTGTAATATATAGGTCTAATAATTGAATGCTTAGAGCCTATGCCTACAATGGCCTATTTAAGTAATGAATAATTGAATATATTAGACCTATTCATTATAGGCTATAATATTCATAGTCAGTCATAGTTATCACAATTAGGCTATCATAGCCTCTATTTAGGTATATTGTAATTATAGGCTATTGATTATTATAGCATTGGTACAAAGCCAATGAAATGGGCTATTTGATATTGTAGATATTATAGCATCTTGATATTGGTAATCACTAGATATTACTGTATAGCATTGATCATAGGCTATTGAATGATATAGACTCTTGGCATAGGCTCATCTAATCATATACGTATATGTATTTATTATAAGTGCTAGTTGTAGACTACCCACATCATAGGTATTCAATAGACCTTGTAGTCTATCAATATCATGGACTATAGTGTGAATCTGAACTTTTCAAACTCTAGAGGTACCTGTGTGTATCCAAAGGCCTTATATCTACCGTATCTTATTTTCTAAGGCTATGGTTCTACAGGCTATGTGTATGAATATGTGTATGAATCTGTATCATAGACTGTAGGTATTTGGTAAGCTTGATACTTGAAACACGTCATGTGATTATCATTGATTCGTGAACATATGGCTGTGGATCAAAACCCTGTACCCCTGGTTCCCCCATCATTAACCATTGTTATCCCTACAAAATTGTTGGTCATAATCCCCCATGAAATTGGTTGGTTAATATTGACCCATAGCCATACTGAAGCATGCATAGTCACACCGGGTTGTTCAAAAACCAGCCATACCAAACTACTGACTTCGCTTGTTCCCCCCTTGTCCCCGCTTCAAAGTCGGTGGTTACACGGTACCCTGCAAACATAATGGCGCTGTTTCCCGAAGGCTAAGATGAAGCACATGCCACAAGCAACATTGAACAGCCATATTAACCATCAATTAACCAGCCATTAACCACCCATCAACCATCCTATAACCATCAATGAGCCAGCCATTAACCATCAATTGACCAGCCATTAACCACCCATCAACCATCCATTAACCATCAATGAGCCAGCCATTAACCATCAATTAACCCTCCATTAACCATCACTTCACCATGAACTGGGGGGACAAGGGCGTGTTACAAGAGTGTCATGAACAGTTTTATATGGCTGTTGTTTGAAGAACTCGGTATTGTATCAAATCATATACCAAATTTTCTCAAAGTAAGCTGAGTGTACAATCATTAAACATATTAAGTCATGATTCCGAATCTATAGAGATGCATACATATCGTATATGTACACGTAAAAACCAAAGCATAACATAGCTATAAGATGCATGTCATATGAATACATATATCCTGCATAATGAAATATACAACATGCATGCATACTAACACATATCAATTTCTATATAAAACATTCTATATAAAAAAATCTATATATAGATATATACACAATATGTGATTCCTTTCATATCCTGTTGCCTCAACAGTTCTTGACTCAAACAGCGCCCTCTAGGCCTTGCAGTTAGTTCCCTGGTTTCAACCAGCATTTTTGTGCTTGGTCATTCTGCCAGTTTTTGCAAGAAGCGGTTCAGGAAAGTGGAACATTCGGTGGTGTTTTCAAGTAATAGGGAAAGCAAAAGTAATGATTAGTGCATTACTCATACATGATGACTATTTACTAGTGGATGATAATTGGGTGTACCCCGATACCTTGTGAAACACCCATATGACTGGTCGTCTTCACCAAGCATTCACCATGGCTACCCTCTTGACCTTGGCGCGGCAGAAGGCGACGATCAGAAAGACCACCAGCAGAAGGAGGCAAACGACCTGAGATTGCCAGGCACTGATGCGCATCATAGGTCAACTTCATGGTTTTGCTGGGTTACCTTTGGGATGCTGATCCATGCTTCCATTTCGTGACGCTGTTGGACCCACATGCTTTGATGCTGATGACCACCCTTCAAAAGAGATAAACTATGATAAGATTTCAATGATTTCAATGGTTCGTTGATAGTGGCTGGCATTGATGCTGGTTCAGTGAGGTTGATGTAAGAGATCCGCGAGTTCAGCAACGTCCAGCAATCAAGGGCTCCAAAAGCACCACGGTCTACTGTTGGCCAGTGGGATGCTTCTCGCCGGCTGAGATGTCGTCATGGGTCGTGGGACATTGACACCTTACTATGGCCAATGTTCTTTTATGACAAGCTGGTTGGTGGTTGAACCACCCCTATGAAAAATATTGGCCAACCAACCAATTGTTAATCACTACTAGGGAACATAGAAAATGTTTGAAACCACCAACCAGCAAGTTGTTTGGTAGAAAAGAGGGCACAACAACGGGCAGAACATTCTGTAGGGCACGAGCTTTATGACTGATGACCAGCTTAGACTAGTTCAAGTTGACTAGTCATAAAGTTCCTGCTTGATCAAACAGGAACACTTGATAGTTGACTAGTTCCTCCCCCTTGCAGCGGTGCCACCTCAGAATCTCAACACCTGTTAGCCTGTGCCCCCGTTGCCTCCGAGCAGCAGCGTTGGATCCAATCAATAAAAAGAACACCATTGTCTTGTTGGTGTTGGTCCAACTTTGAGCCATCAAATACCTGGGCCAGTGCTGATGTGTTTTGGTCTTTGTGTCGTTACTTGTGTGCTTGCTGTTGTGATATTATGTTGTTGTTTCTTGTTGGTGTAGCTTTTGTTGTCATTTTTGTTGCTATGGTGATCGTGTTTATTGCTGTTAATTTGCTGTGGTTTTGGCTGTGATTCTGGTTGTGCGTCTAGTGGATTCTTCTTGCGGTCTTCTTCTCGTCGTTGTTGCTGAGAGATGTTGAGAGAGCTACCACTACAATTGTAGTTGTTGAGTAACTACCTCTGCAGCCAGCCCCGCAATCTTTTTACACTAGGGTCATAATCATAACCCAAGGATTGGCCCGAATATGTTTTGCAGGCCAACCGCACCATCTTTGGTCAAATGTGCGGCGAATATTGAAACTGGACAGGCATTTGTTCTCAGAATCTGTGCAAAGATGGTTGAAGGCTGTCAGTTGGTCACTCATAGTGGGAGTCCACAACTTACCCCACCAGTGTGGAATGCTACCAGAATTCAGGATCCCATTGCTCTGACAAACGAAGACAGGTATTGCACAGGTTGGAATTTTTATGATGTAGACGTTTGAAAAAATATCCACGGAATGATAAACATATCAATTCAATTATGTAGATAAATAGGTCTCTACTTCATGGTAGATGTGGTGCTTAGGATTTGGTTCTCAGCTTGATATGCTGTGCAGGTTCCTTCCAGGACAAAAAAAACGACATCATCTGCATCGTGCATGATTCAAATGTACCATAATTCAAAGTGGCAACTCCCCGCCTTGGCATGAGTTGGTCCATAAACAATTCAAGATATCTACCCTATACGGTTAGTTGATATAGCTCCATATATCTTATGGTCATTGGTTGACATATGGAGCTCTATATGAATAGCTGGTATTGGTTGATATAGCTCCATATATCAACCATTGACCATAGCTGGGAGTCACCCTGATGAACGCTTTCATTTAGCTACATGAAACTGCAGCAGAAACTTCCCAACAAAACCTCTCCTGACTTCCAAAAGCTGGGCTTTGCTCCTGGCACCAACCGTGCCAACCAATGGGCAGCGTCATAATGAGCGCCAGCATGGAATAGGTCAAAATGCCACCTGACACCCGTCATGGCGGAAGGAGGCTTTTTTCATGCGTCCAGCGATCCCGGGAATGATGGCCAACTTCTGGAGCAGGATGAGGCTACGTAGATAATCTGAATTTCTATGCGGTTCCCTGGCAAATGGAAATGGTTTGAATAACCTGGCAAATTTCAATTCTCTTGTTATTATTCAATCAGCTCATTGAATGGATTTGGCACAAAATCTCGATGAATTCGAAGCAACCATTCCACCAACAGTCATTTGTGGACAATGTTGGCACCTTTGCGGGTATCAATGAATATTCCATTAGGTGTTGTCGCTTGAGGTACTTACCTCTGAATCAGAACGACCATTCCAATCAACATTTCTGCAGTTCTTCACTGGTACCCTATTTCAGGTCCTTAGCTCATGTTACCAATTTCTTTCGTGTCCATATTCCCAATGTGGCTTCATTCCCGTGTAACGTCTCACCTACTGCTTAATCATTGGCATTGTTGAGTCTAACTGTTTTTTTTCAAAAGTGCCCAGCGCAATTTGTTCAAAAACATTTGACCTTTGATGCTACTCCACAATTTTAGGGGGTGGTGTCTACACCATGTTTGTCCACCTTTCACATTTCTACATGGCTGTGGGTCAAAAACCCTGTATCCCAGGTTCCCCTTCATTCACCATTGTTTTCCCTATCATTGCTGGTGATTATCCCCCAGTAGTTGGTTGATTCATATTGATCCGTTGCCATATGGCAGTGGGTCAATCCCCTGTACCCATTCTGTCTCCCCTAAACGACCAATCTAGTCTGCTGGTTGGGATGTGAACTTCTAGCCCTGGAGTTTAAATGGTTCAGCTCTTGACTCGCCATATGGTTGTATATCCCCTATGATTGTTGGTTTTCATCTCCCAATATCACCTATTAACCACCCAATCAACAATTGGTCAATATATCCCTCCAATAGTTGTTGGTATTTGTTGATTATTATCCCCTATTATCAACCATCAACCAGCGATGGTGAACCATTGCTTGGATGAAATAGTACGAACCTATAGCTGGTTCAATATAGCTGATATGTCATCTAAATTAACAGCTGGATACGATGATCCACCTGGTTAACCATAGCTGTTAACCCCATACCCCATATTGGCTTCATATGAACCCATCTCCATCACCTCAGCGTCCACGACTTCATACCTTCCAAGAGGTTCATCACGGAATCCACGTAGGGCCGCATGACCAAATGTCCTGGCGCCGCGCAGCGCGGTACCAGCCGTCAGCTGATCAGGCCCCTGGTGTGAGCCACGGCGCGGCCTACCAGAGCTGCCAACATGATGAGCACCGTGACGATCACCAGGGACATCCTGAGATCAGCACTGCCAGTGTCGCCGTGACAGGGGCGAGACGCAACGGACGAAACCGTGCGGTGAGCAACTCATGGCGAAAATTGATGTAACAAGGACCTGAATTTGTATATTTACATGTGTATGTACACATATTACACATATAAACAAATTATATATTTGCATATATGTATGTAGATTTGGTTGATTGATCACTGCATATCATTGCTGATTGCCTAGTGACGACAACCTTATTTGATCGAAAGATTGAACATTGCTGCTGATATTCATGGTAATGGTCATGCTTGCATGACTAAGTGATGATGATTACCATTGACACAAATGATGCTTGCATGTACTATCAGTGATACATGCTTCTTATCATGATTGATGATGGTCGTTTGCATCTTCCCAACAAAGTACGATCATCACTCGGAGTCAAGTGGATCAACCTACACAATGTTTTGGTATCTTTGGTCAATCTGCCCAAAATTTCGCAACTATGAACCAACCGTTAATCATCTTGAACCACCATTTTGGTGATCAAATCTTCAACCAAATCTTGTTGAGCAACTCAACTTGATCAGCATCACCAACCAACCCTTCCTGGCCATTCCCCACCACCACAGCGTCACCACCACGGCGCTGCTGCTTTCACCACGTGGCGGCGCGTAGGAGACGGGCAACAGCACCAGGGCACCCATGAGCAGCGTCTTGCGCAGCAGCACCGTGATCTCCCACCACTCGCAGTGCGGCGCGTAGCCTGCGAACATGTTGAGAAACATGATGAAACATCCCTGTCAGCCCAAAAATCCTTGGAAACTGTCAGTTGTTATCCCATGTTATGGCCCTGTATCCTTGGAAGCTGTTTGTTGTTTCATGTTGTTATCCCTTATTTATCCCCGATTTTCAACCATTCACCAGCTCTTGAACACTTCTTTCATCCCCAAAGGCCCACGGGTCTTGCTCCGCTCCAAGAGCGCCTGCCACGAGAAATCCGATGTAGTCCTTGCGGTTCTTCCAAGGTCGCGAGCGCCACAGCATCGAGGCCCAGAACACTGGCCCCAGCGCCAGGAACCTGGCGACGACCAGCGGATTCACAGCCAGTGAAAAACCGTAGGAACTGCCATCAGTAATTCTGAACTATGGTCTTAACTACCAGTTATTGACAATCCATCAACACTAATAGTGGTTGAACTGATGGCAACACTAATACTGACAAAGCTACAATATTATAGGGTTAATTATTGACTGTTATCGACTATTGGTATTGTTTATTGACCATTAGTTAGTAGTAGTAGTGTTAATGACTTACTTTTGTTGACTAATCATCAGACTATTAAAATGAATTGTTGACCATGACAACGTCAGCGAAGCTCTTCAAGTGTAAATGGATGCAAGCTAAAAATGGTTAGACTGAAGCCAGACATTTGTTTTGGTCCACAAATGGTTTTACCTACTAACTATCCAATAATAGTTTCAAGTTTATAGGGATATTCATAGGGAAACCAACCAACTATCGGGGTACCCCCGAGTAATCATTCTTTAGCAATCTTTAGCAATCATCTTTAAGAACAAACCACCCATAACCTTGAGAAACCACCATTTACTGTACATGTTACTAAAATGACACAACTCTCCATTTTGAGACAGGGTTTCTGGGACGGTCTGACATCGAGGGAAAGGGACGACCACCCCAATGGTCCCTGGCCCTCTTGTTCCGGGGAAACCACCTGGAACCCACCGAGGGGGCCACCAACCATGGACATGAGAACGGATCATTACAAAAATGATCAACAAAAAATGGAGGTAGAGTTTGATACAAGCATGAGTAACAACTTTGATAATGACTTATTCTGCTATTCTTGTTAACGCGGCTTGAAATGAACTCTTCACTGGGGCGTCTAGTTGCGATCAGCAACCAGGAATTTGACCATTGACGTCACCAAAGTGGAACCAGTGTGTGCTGTGAAATCATGCGCCACGTAATATTCCAATGCAACTGCCATCAACGCTTTACCCGTTGGTTCGGATTGTTCACAACCTGAAGCCACTTGTCAGAAGTCCTCTACTCACACCTCTGGCTGGGACGTGCCCCACCCTCGAAAGCCAAAGAACAGTAGCAAGCCCAAACAGGGCATCCAAACCATGCGCAGCAAACCTCCTCCGCAAGGCTCATCAACCTAAGGGGCGGTCGATGATACGGGTGGGATATTGGTCAATGATGCTGCTTGGTTGGTGGGGAATTGCGGGGTTGATGTGTTTGCTGGTAGTTGTCCGGTAGTTTAGTTGCTGTCTTTCTTATGGTTTTACAAGGTATCATTGTTTGGGTTTTCCGTTGTTTTTGTTGTTTTTGTTGTTGTCGGTGGTGGTGGTGGTGGTGGTGGTGGTGGTGGTGGTGGTGGTGGTGGTGGTGGTGGGGGTGGTGGTGGTGGGGGTTGTGGTTGGTGTCATTGTTGCTTACATTTGTTGCTGACTCTTTGTTGCCTGCTTGTTCTTGTTGCTGATTTATTGCTGTTTCAATATGTGTTTGCTTTTCTATTAATTAACGTTCCCACCATCATCAGCCATGAGTCATTGGATACAGTGGCCAAGTGATGTCACCAGAAAATTTGTGTCAACCAAACGTGAGGGGCATTTGCTCCATTCACTCATGTGACGTGGACGAATTTACAAGCATATGCAGAAAATGCACTATATGAACGTACATATATTGTGTAACATACATATAGTATATAGACATGCAGAATATGCATAAAGCTACATGATCTACAAACGTATTCCAATGTTCAAAAAACATGTTTCTGCATGCAAACTATACTGGCCAGGCCAAGGGGATGGCTTCGCTGTCATAGATTACATACCTTGGGGAGTGGTGGTTGACCCCTGTAGGGATTCCACAACCATCAGCCATGATGGACCACAGTCAACCTGATGCGGCTGAAATTCTCCGGAAACTGCTAGCTTGGTGGCAGGTTGCCGGTGGGTTCGCCGTAACTTCTGTTCGCTCCACTGGACCATCGGTCTTTATCAGCGACCCTTTCGAGCTGGAGCTACTCAACGAATGATGGTGCTTTCTCAAGTCATACCCCAAAAATGGTTGGTTGATCATGGAAAATTGTGAATGTAAAGGATGGTTTGAGAGTACCTCTATAACTTGAGAAACATCCATGATGGCTGTCATGACTCGAATGGTGGTCAATGATGATTAGACATAGAGGGAACATACCATCCACCAGCAGGTAGCACCCAACTAATCATGGAGAGGGATTCGGTTCCGCAGCTGGATCTACCCCTGTTTCCATCCCGTTTCACCACCGGTGCCTGGAAGACTGCGAAGCTTTCGAAGCCTGGGAGCAGCGCTGATGGCAGTGAAGGCGAAGCAGCTGGTTCAATCATCAACCAGCTGGCGATGGTTTATACAATAGCAAAATAGATGCAACTAGTTTCACTAGGCAATCATTCAGAGTGGAAATGGTTATTTTTGAAAAAATACAAATAGAGATATGTATATGTACACTTGCGCGTGCTAGTTCTTGCTTGTCAATTGAACATTGCTCGAAGAAATTGCGAAAAACACCGGCAATGCGCAGTGATTTTGGGTTTGAGGGTTTAGGGTTTATGGTGAAGGGTTTCTTGCCTCTCAAAGTTTTAAAAAAACGGACCTCGCAGGGTTTTGAACATTTGACAGGAGTAACTTCTGGTCAGGTCTTGCGAATCCAGGCACAGCCCAGGCATTTGCCGTGTACATCCATGTAAATTGGCTCATTATTGTTCCTGAACTCGTTGATCAAAGTTGATGATGCTTGAAACTGATCACTTCAATGGTACAGAGTGGTCAAAGATAGCTAATTAGTTGTTCTTATCGACTATTGGTGGTCATTGATCACTATAATGGATAAACAACTGTGTCAACTATCAACTAATGATAATGACTAATGTTGTTTTTGCAAATCAGTTGGTGAACAAAATAGGTGTGTAAAGATCAGTGCAATGGCTGATAATGATGTATGATTGATTTATCAACAATAATCATTGATGACTATTCGCGGCTGAAATTCAGGGTATGTTGCTGACGCGTGCCGTTTAGATCCAACCCTCTGATGCTTCTGCCAAAGCAATACAAATTCACATCCAATACACTATCCTGATATGTTTTGTGGCAAAGAACAAACATCATTGTCATTATTAACCAATATCATTGTTGCTATCAATCACGGTCACTATGAATCACTACCATATCACTGCCACTTTCAACTATTACCCGCTATTAAGCACTATCAACCAACTATTAACCACTAATTGGTGCCATTTGGTGCCACTATTGCCTCAAATCACTGATCGCTATCATTGTCACTTGCTTCACACTACTCAAAATTGCCCTACCGACAGCCGGGTCAAGCCACTGCCATCGAGCTCTTTGGCCATGTGAAAGCAGGGCGTCCATTGCAGGAAGGCGCTCAAGATCGCCGGAAGAAACGCATTACCTGCGGCACCGGTAAGCCGGCATGGTTGGCCACGACTTGGATGAACCGTCATCAAACATCTTGCATGGTCATGATATGGTGTAAGGATCATGAAATATCATTAGGCATCTGTGAGCAGCAGTAGCTATCAAAAAAATCACATGTCATTTCTGCCGGTGATTTGTCACCTACTTCTAGTTGTGTTTCTTGCTTTTGACATCTGGCAGTGGGTCAAAACCCTGTACCCCTGGTTCCCCTATCATTAACCATTGTTTTCCCAATTATTGTTGGGGAATATCCCCCATTAGTTGGTTGATCAATATTGACCCATAGTCACATCTACTCCGATTGGCAAAAAATCCTTAGGGCCCAGCTTTCTCACGGTGGGCACGTGGCACGGCAGGATGTCCCAGGTCGAAAATGAGTTGGCGGTCGTGAACCTCTGGTCGTTTCTCAAGCCATAGGGAGCCCCCAAAATGGGTGGTTTACTACTGTAAATGCTTATAGTTGGATGATTTGTGGGTAGCCCTATGAATTGAGAAACCACCATCTATCCAATGGGAACATGGTCGTTCAAGCGTTCCCTTTCTGCAGTTGGCACCTCAGCTGTTGCAATCCCATGAATGACCGAGCCAAGCTGCTGGGAGCCTACGCGGCTGTTGGGCTATCTATGGTTATGAGCCATGCCCGTGCAGTTGCTATATCCTCCCATCTTGTTGGCTATTTTTTCCCATAAACCATCATCAACCGTCAATACCTGCAAACCATTTATATAGATGTTTCTCAAAATAGGGAGCAACCATACTGTAAATGGTTAACAACTAGATGATTTGGGGTACCCCTATTTTAAGAAACCACCATATCATTATCCCACAAATGAACCGTTGCTATGTCCAAATCCAAAATCCAGGTCAGAAGCCGTTGTGTTTTCACCAGCAAAAATGTATGGAATTCCAAAGTTGAATTTCCCATTTAAATAAAAACATACACATTTCTGGAAGCTAAAGATATGGATGTTTTGATCATTTCTTATTAACCGACGTCTATGGATGGGAGGCCTCTCTCCCTTCTGACTCACCGAGCCCCCTCGGCATCTATGGATGATCCTTTCCTTCGTCACTTTGTTGGGAACCCAACCGCGCCTAGCACAATGTTGCGGCGAACCCACGTGGCATTAAAGGCGCTTGCGCCCTCGCTGGTCAGCAGCTTATAGAGCTCCTGGGAGCATGCACATCGCTAGGGCTTATTGGTTGGTGGAGTTTCTGAACGTTAAATGGCTAAGAACGATGGTTGATTACGATGGTCAATCGGGCTTATAGTGGCTAAGAATTGCTGAAAATGGTGATTGACCAACACTACCAGTCAGCAACGGTTTTGACTAGGTATTATTTTTAGATTTGCTGATCCATTACTCAGGGCTAGCATAGGTAAGATTACTCGGTCATATCCCTGATTTCAGCAACCAATCAGTTGCTAGATTCTTTTGTAGATAAAAGTGCTTATTAGTTCTCACAAGTGGCTTATGCCTACTGATCAGCTAGCATTGGTGTATCAGGAGCTGTCAAAATGGTTTTCATAGTAGCTGTCACCACCTGTCTCGCATCGGAGAAATCCTGATCATGGTGTAATAATTGTCTTACAAAATGACTAATTTTTGATAACAAGGTTTGGAATTGATTGACACTTGTGCAGAATGAACTATCATTCAGTTTAGGTGAATAGCAACAATGAGAGCCATACTTCTCAACCTTTAAATTTGTGGTCCAATATCATGCTTCGTCATGGTGAACTGATGGTGTTCACAGGCTGTCTATGGTGAGCTGTCTGACTGGGAGAAGGCAGTTGAGGTTCTAGCTGCTATTCTCAGTAACCCAAAAGGTTGATGGTTGCCATTCGCAGACTAATTGCAGGTCTAAGAACAATTGTTACCCAGATACTCCATGTGTGGTATATTTACCTTACCTCATAAAATGACACGGTTATGTAAGTAAGTAAATAAACCATACATGGACCATTGGGGCTATCTACCCATGGTCACTTAATGACTACCCATGACAGACCACCTTTGGACTAACGGCAATTACAGTAACCAAAAATAACCATGACTAGCCATTGTGAATCATTGTTGTCAACGATTGCCATGAAACATGGACAGTCGTGAAGCATTATCATTAGCCAAAAGTATGTCATCAAAGATTGGTTGTGAAACACTTTCATTGGCCAACAGCATAATTATATGTCATCGAACATCACTTTTCATTGAGCATGTTCATTCAGTATGATTCACCACTAGTATCTCCTATGGACGAAGAGATGACTGTCAACCTTGCACAAAAACAAGTCCATCTTATACTGATCCGTTATAATGAAGGAACGACAGCAACCAGCAACCCATCCAACCTGAGGCAAGTCTTCTTCAGTTTGTATTCTTTGTCACGGATGCTGAACATAAGCTGAGACTATGGCTTTTAGGGTGCCAAGAACATAGTCAGGAAAGACTGTTTGTCATTGTTTGTGGGAAAAAGGTAATCAACCATCATTACTTACTAGGTAGCAATGAATTAAGACATCAATAACAATCAAGAACAACCATAAAGACCCCAATACAAGTCAATCAATGATCAATAGCAACCAACAATAAATAGCAACCATGATCAACAAATCAACCAATAGTGTCAACAACCATTTCCAAAGAGCAATAACAACGAAACAGAAAAAACAAAGAATAATAACAACTACTACTACCCTCCTACTACCCACTACTACCACCACTGCTACTACTACCACGGCTACAACAACAACAACAACAACAACAACAACAACAACAACAACAACAACAACAACAACTACTACTACTACTACTACTACTACTACTACTACTACTACTACCACTACCACTACCACTACCACTACCACTACCACTACCACTACCACTACCACTACCACTAAGTCCACGACACCAACAGGAGGAAAATCAG